>VMDO01000324.1:145108-202775 GCA_007922755.1 Pedetes capensis | reverse complement strand
TAAGCAGTTAAAGACACAGCGTGGGCTGGGCACAGAGATGGATACCTGTAATCCCAATGACTCGACTCGGGAGGTGGAAGCAGGAGGATGGCAAATTGGAGGCCAGAGGCAGCCTGTGGAACTTAGTGAGGCCCTGTCTCAAAATAAAAGAAATTAAAAATGGGCTGGGGAGGGAGCTCAGTGGTAGAGCACTTGCAAAGTATGCATGAGGCCTTGGGTTCAAACCCCAAGTACTATTAAAAATAAAAGACAAAAAGACATAGTACGGAGCCAAAAGGGGCCTGGCACCAGTACTTCCTGCACACACAGACATGCAAGTGTTCACCTGAGCTGACTGACACTGACATTTTTTTCTCATCCTGGTGTTAGAGATAGGGCAGCCTATTACATCCTTGAGACTAAATTGCACTTTGTGCTTTGGTAGAGCCAGAAGGTTGGAAGGAGCATCTGTAGTTCCCACATCTGGAAAAATGAGGATTTCTATAAGATTTAACTCGGCTAACCTATGGAAATGGGAAAAGGACATAGTAATCCACTCCCAAGGCAATCCCCAAAACAATCAGCCATTAAAAACCCTATGAGGGTCACTATGAGTCAGACATGACTTGATGGCATCTAACAACCACCACCACCACCCACGGAAGCCAGAAAAGAATGCAGCAATCTGCTCCCGAAGCAATCCTGAAACAACCAGCCATTGAGAACTCTGTGAGGATCGCTGAATTGGACCAACTCGATGGCAGCTAACAACAACCATCCATGGAAAGTGCTTAGCAAAATATCTGGCATAAATTAATACACAATAAGGGTCAGCTGGCAACCTAACCTCTCATCATGATGTGGCAGCAAGACTATGGGATTAAAGCCCAAAACCAAGTTTATCATCTGCACTAGCTTGATTAGGAAGATTGGCCTCTCTTAATCTGTTTGCTCATCCAGTCAATGGGGAGAGTATTATCTGCAACACTTGCCTCCCAAGATAAAATGAGATACTACATACAAATCAGTTTGCAAACTGCAAGTCAGCGTATACATGTTCCATATGATTTACTAAATGAAAGACTGTGAAGGGAATATCTGAGCTTCCAGATACAGTGGCTCTAGGTAAGCAGGTATCTTTTCAGTACCCTTTGCCCCTAAGCAAGAGAATCTTCTCCAGCCCCACTTAAGAAATTCCTGACTTATCATTTCTCTATGTTCCAGACATGCTTTCATCACAGCACAAGTCCTTTATTCCCTCTTCAATTGAGATTTAAAAAGAAATCTTTGAAACTCCCCAGCTGGTACCACCACTAGGGAATCAAAGCACATTTGTTCTCGTCTGCATATCGCCCACGTGGTTGACCAATCAAACTCCCACTGTTCATCTAAATTGAAAGGAAAGGGGCCATTATTGAAAGGAGACAAAGATAACCCTAGTGGAGGAATAGAACCAAATAAGGTGATTCAACTTCTGACCTACAAAGAATTTTTGTTTGCTCTTTGCCCTGCCCCATCCCTCTGGAGTGCACCTGTAATGAAAAGCCAGTAACGGACAGCTGCTGGTGTCGGCCTGTGGCCATCAGCTCACCTCCGCATGGCATCCAGGCTTAGCAGGCAGGATGAGCACAGACTCGCTGGGCTGGAACTGAGGGAAATTGAATGTGACATGACTATCTTCAGCCTGATTTACATCACAACCCAGATGGTCTTGTTTGGAGACTAGGTGACCAGCACACATTTAGCTCCAGCTGAATCTGCTTCAGGACCAGGCACCCACCATGGTATGAGGGGCCCAGTGGACAGAGTGCAGCCTTAGCAGCTCTTTTCAATGTCACCTCCCTGGCAGCTCCCCACCCCCACCCCGTGCTCTCAGGGCTGCCCTCTGGCATTGCACAGAATGAACCTCTTTGTCCCCTCATTCTTCTCTTCTCTGAACCCACTAGCCCTCTGTGCCTGAAGATGTCCGAATCTGATGGATTTTGCTGCCTCTACTCATTTATAAATAAAAAAACCATACCTACAAAAGAGATCTGAGATCTCATTGTTATCTGTAAACCCAGATGGCCCCTGTGGATTAATTCTCCAAAGGCCAAACCTGTACCGGATTATTACTAAGTGCTCTCCCTCTGCAGAAGGGCAGCATCTCCACATGAGATTTTCTGATCTGTAACAGGCTTGAGGCCAACTGATGAACTACTTTGTATTATCACTGCTCCTCCAAAGCAGATAGCTGTGGCCACAATTCATAGAGGAAAGTTTGAGGCATTTTCAACTCATCTCAAGCCAATGTAACAGTGACATCCCTCCCCTTCCCATTTCTGCCACCTTAATCTCTCAGTGAGCCTGGTCCCGCAGATGCGAGTCCAACTTTGAAGGCCTCTGTACTCTCACAGATCCAGAAGGTTGCTCCATTTCATCAGTTTCCCACCTTTGCATCACTTGCTGCCTCCACTGCTCTTTATTTGGACTGCTGCTGTGTACCTCTGCTCAAGTCCTTGTTGTGGTGGTTGTTGTTAGGTGCCGTCAAGTTGGTGTCCAACTCAATAGTGATTCTATCAACATACAACCAACAAAATAATATTGTCATCTTTCTCTGCTATTCATAGGGTTTTCAATGGCTGGCTGGCTGTTTTGGGGGAGTGGGTTGCCAGGTCCTTCTCCCAAACCTACATCACCTGATGTTCCCAGGCAGTCTCCCATCTAAGTACTAACCAGGTCTGACCCTGCTTCTGAGATCCAATGGGATCAGATGCCACAATGGTACAGCTGCAGACCCTTATTGTGATTGCTGTTATTAAGTGCTGTCAAGTCGGTATCTGACTCATAGCAACCCTGTGTACAACAGGCAAAACACTATTGTCAGTGGTTCTCTGCTGTTCATACGGTTTTCAATGGCAGATTGATTTTTGGGAGTGGGTTGCCAAGTCCATCTCCCAAGCCTACAGCACCTGGTGTTCCCAGGCGGTCTCCCATCTAAGTACTAACCAGGTCTGACCCTGCTTCGGAGATCTGACAGGATCGGATGCCACAGGGCTATGGCTGCAGGCATCCCTATTGTGATAGGTAACATTTAATGATTTCCAAGTTGCTTGATTTAAAAGATATATAAAATCTGGGCCTACAAGGAGCATAATCCTCAATTTTCTCCATAATCTAGCTATAAGTGATCTTTCTGGCCTAGTGTCCCAGCACTCTATGCATTGGTCAGAGTTCTTCCAGGAAGAAGATCACACACATGCTTAAGGATCAACTACAGAGAATTCACACATGGGACTATTCATAGGGCTGTGAGTAGGGTGAAAGGAACCAAAAACAGGAAGTGATATCAAAGGGTCCAGAAAAGAATGAGAAGCCTGGCCTATCCCTAGGCCCCCATGGGAGCTGGAACTGGAGGAAAATGAGCCTCAGAGGTGTGACCAGAGGACTATAGCCTCTGCCAGAACCTCGTGTTGCTGGGCATGGAAGGAGAGTGGTGAGAGGACAGAGGGTAAGTCGGGTCATCCAACCCTCCTTGCTGGGATGGCTTACCATGCCTCCAGCAGGAAACCTCAGGACAAGAGAGCCAGTGGGATCCATTAAAGGAAGTTGGCCTCCTGGGGCACAGAGCAAGGACCAGAAAGGCAAAGAGGAGATAAGGTAGGGATGTGGGACACGGGGAGAGTAACCTCACATTCCACTACTTGTATCCTATCTTCAGCCAAGCGCATGAGCTCATCTTTTATTAATCACGTACACCATTTCCCGATCCTGTGTCCTCATCCACGGCCCCTCCTCTCTCAGAATGCCTTTCCCTGCAGGGGAGTCATGCTAGAGAGGGTTGAGAAGAACCGAGGGTTCCACATTCAGTTAAAGGACTCAAACTTAGACTGCATGCCTGAAAACTAAGACATATCTGGTGGGGATGGTACCAGATAAAGGAAGAGTAAGCTATGGAAGTAAAGCCTCAAACATGGGCTCATCATAGGGAGAAGGTGCTGAAAGGACTCCCCACAGGCCCTCAATATACTCTGACCTTAGAAAAGGAGAAGCAGGTGCTGGAAATGGAAATATGGACCCGGATGTGATGATGTTGCACCCATACACCATCTCTCCCAGTGCCTCTCACGACTCATTCAGGGGCTCAGGGCCTAGGTCCTCTTGGGCAGAGAGAGCCCTTACCCAGCTGCCAGCCATCTGGGCCCTCTGAATTAATCAGTGGAACAGCAAGACCCACTCTGCACTTAATTCTTTTCAGAGTAACGGTTTTCCTCCCCATGCAGTTCTTGCCTTTTGTTGAGGAAAAGAAAAGAAGAATCAACACAGAGTGAATTCCTTGTAGCGGGAGTTCTGTGGGCCGCAGATGCGGCAGGGGCACACAGTGGCTCTGTCTGAGACCTGCTGCTGCTGCACAAGGGCGGGAGGCCTCTGCCTCCAATACACCAGGGCCACCCTGGGAGGCAGAGAAGCCACATTTCCTTCCAAGGAGGGTACGCGGGGGCAAGGCAGGGCAGCACACATTCTAGATGGATCTGGAGAGCTGACAATGCTCCTGCTGTGGTACAGGAGAATGCTTGCAGGGAGGAAAACCAGGAGGGCTCAGGTGGAACCTTTTCATTTGTTTATGTGTTCAGGGAGCAGGAGCATTTAACCTCCAAAGCAAAAAGATCATACACTCTGAAGCCAGGCTGAATGGGTTCAAATCCTGTCTACACTATGAGCTAGCTGTGTAACCTGGAGCAATTTTGGCACTCTCTCTACCTCTCTGCTAGAAGGTCTAACTAAATTATCCATGTTAAGTGATGAGCATAGTACCTGGCCCATAGTCATAGCTCTCAAGAAAAAACATCCGCTGACTAATACATGCAATAGTGATTGTTGCTGTTATTGTCAGGTGCTGTCTAGTTGGGTCTGACTCAGTGCGCCACCCTATGTACAGCAGAGCATAGTGACAGGCCCAGGTAAACAGAACAATACGGGCCTTGCTCTTAAAGAACACAAATAATGATGATAATAGCTAACATTTGATCACCGTTTACTAAACATCAGGCACTATTATAGTACTTACATGTATTACTGCCATTTAATCTTCTGAGTATTTCCATTTTCAGGATGCAGACATTGGGGTGAAAGTTGGCCATATAATTTGCCAGGTAAGCACGAGAGCTTGGAAATAAAGAGCAGCAATAAACAAGAAAGCCAAAAAATGAGTTTATAATTATAGTTGGTAAAGAACACTCTGAAGAAAATGAAGTATGTAGGGCAGAGCACAGTGGAGGGTCCCCCTGGAAAGAGTGGTCAAGGCATCCAAAGCCAAGGCTTAGATCAAGAGAAGCCATCAGCCATGCAAAGAGCAAGGGGAGAGAATTCCAGGCACAGGTCAGCACAGAAATTGATGCTGAAGTGAAAAAGAGACTGGGGTGTTCAAGAAATTGAAAGAGGCCAGAGTAGCTGGAATAAGGAGAAGGGGAGAAGGGGATACAGGATTGTAGGCAGAGCCAGACTGTGGCAAGGTCTCATAAAGACCTCAGACCTCAGTGCAACAGGAAGCTGCTAGAAGGCTTTAAAAAGAAGCATGGACAGATCTGAATGCTTCCATGGAGTGAGTCTTCAGTGAAAGCATGGAGCCCTTAGGAGGCAATTGTAATAGTGTTTCATGGCTTGGACTAGAGACATGTCAAGCTTGTGCATCCTGACCATAATGGAATAAAGACATCACTAGCCAGGATTTGTCACAAATAAAAAAAAGATTTTGTCCTTTGTGTTTGCCCATCATCACCATCATCATCACTACCACTGGCAATACTATCAGATGAGGGGCTGAGGTCAGAGTGGCACTGGGACAGCATGACTGCATTCGGGCTTCCAGACAAGGGGTCTCCTCTCTGGGACCTACCATCAAGGTGGAAGCACAGTGCCTCAGCCACAATGCATACACAGACACCTAAAGAAACTCTGAACATAAGCATCCCAGACAAAAAGGATGTACAAATAGCTCCCAGCACACACAGAAAGATAAAAACATAGAGCAATCATGGGAATTGCATTTATTTTCATCACACTTCAACTATTTATCAGGCTTCTTTTGCCTGATTTCCCAAAGACAGAGGGTAAGCATCCACAGTCCTCTTCATTCAGTGTCTGAACTTTTGATACATTACTACCTAATGTCGAGATACTCATCCATTCCTCATACACAAACAATATTGAGTCAATCTGCCATATTCCTGACCTGAGCATTGGGGAAATACGAAGATAAATAAAACCCCACCTCTTCCCTCAAGGAGTTTATGGCTCCTTACTTTACAGACAAGTGAATGAGCACTGATAATGAGATATGATGCAGCCAGGATAAAGGGAAAGACAAGAAGTTATGGAAGCACTTAAGATGGGCCTTTGTGCAGGATCAAGAGCAGATTCTCAGAGAGGAAGGAATAGAGGAGAAGGAGTATGTACCAGACTGGATAGCCCTTGTGAGACATTAGGAGGACAGACATTTGTTATGATGCAAGCTCCACATCAAGGAGGGGGTCAGGGGGAAGAAGGCAGACCTACTTCAGGAAGAGCCTTTAGGCTATGCTAAGAAATTAGAATGTCTTCCAAGTGCTTTAAGGAACTACTAATTATTTTAAGGATGTGTCCAGTGGTCCTGTTTCATTTGAAAAGATCATTCTATATGTAATATGGAGGAGGAACAATGTGGAAGTGGAAGGACTGAAGCAGGAAAGCCCAAGACAAGATCTTTATAGTAACTCAGACAAGAAATAAAGAGGGTATGACCTGATATAGGACAAAGGAGTCTGAAAGGAAAGGAGAAAGAGGAAAAAAGGAGATAACAGAAAAGTTAATAGGATATTGTGATCCTTTGCATTTGGTGAGAAGACAGAAAGAAAGGGGTTAAATTTTCCTCCCATGGATGGGAATTTTTGTCATATGACAAAGGGTTCTGCATGCAAGCCTGGACTTGGCATAGTAAACAGTAGGAAGACACTAAATGTGTTTGAACAGGGGAGTGATACGACCATGGCTGTAACTGAAGGTTCATATGCCCCTAGTGGTGGGAGGACAGATGGTGGAGGGGAGAAGACAAGGACACTCCTCTGATAGTCTGCTAAGTGGGAGGAATTAAGGGACATGAACATGGATGTGAAAGCTCAGGGGTGGGAGGCAAATGCAATTGAGGTCTTGAAGGGACTGCGATCAAGAGCAAGATTGAAGTATTAATGAAATGGAAGAGCCCTTCCTTCTCTAGGCTGGGACAATGCAGAAGGGGGCAGAGGCCAAAGATAACCTCCAGGTGAAGAAGAACAAACATCTACCCGAGCTTCTCAGCCTCATCAGTGGCCATGAAAAACCAGCCACATGTGAGCCACACATGGATCACTATGTCGAAGGCAACTATTTAAGACATACAAAGATGTTGAGAATTTATCATTGTTAAAAAAGCAAGTTACAAAATGATATATGTGTTATAATCCTGTTTGTTAGAAATGCATGTAGGTGGCCTGAAAAAACACACACCAGAATGTTTGCAGCCACCAGCTCCAAAAAGGGGGATTCTAGGTGATTTTTATATTCTTCCAGACACTTTTTTTGTATTTTTCCACCATGAACAAGCAGGATTTTTGTAATCAGAAACCCAGCAGTGTTTAAAATATATTTGTTAAGCTTATATAGCATGGCTGTCTCTCAGAATTGAAGAGGGACCTGTTGGTTAACTTCTTTTTTCCAGTCCATTTATGGTTCTTGAGATCCAGAGTAACTTAAATGTTTCTGAGAGGGGGAAAGCTGTGGGTGCACTTATACTGTGTGGGGGTCCCACATCACCTAGGAGGGTCCTCACTCTAGCAGAGGGTCTTCACCAACCCTTTCTCCAACACAGAGGGTGCTGGCTTCAGAGTCTGGCTCCCAGGATCCTCTGTGTCTGACTGAGCAAGGCCCAGCAGAACAAGCTCCCCTACTGTTCAGCACATTTCCCTGCCCTCCTTCTTCCCAAAGGACAGCATTGTTTCTCTTCTTTTCCTCCCCCTCCCCAGGCTCAACCACAAAAGCTCTAGTTCTGGCAATGAACTCACCTCGCTCATCTCCCTGCTTCAAATGTTTTCTTTCTCAAATTGTTAAAAATGCTATTTAGTCCCAAATCCTGGTGGGAGTAGGAGACAGAATGAAATATAAGAACTCAAATTTCTTTAAAGGGGAAAGAATGGGGCAGAAGAGAACAGGGCTGCCAATCAGAACTGGCAGTTTACGGTATCAGCCCCAAGGCCCTCTGTGTTCACTGAAGCTTCTTAAATATTCCTTATGACTACAGAGCCTTGGACTCGAGACTCAAATAGTTATTTGCAGAGGATTTCTGAAGAAATGAAGGTTCGAACCTTTTCATCAGAATGAACTCTACCTGTTAGGAGCTGAGGACAGTGATGTAGAAATAAACAGAAACCAAAAGGGGAAATACCTGCTTGAAATTTCCCTACAGTAAAGGGTTTTCCTGGCCACTCGTGGGCTCCAGGAGTGGGGATATCTAGAGCCGCCCCACATCCTTATGCATGACAAATAGTAACAATAAGGTCCAGTTCCCCTTTATTCCTCAGAGAGCCTCACAAGAAGGTTAAGAGGGGGATATTATAACTTATACTACCCACTCCTCAAAAGCAGGAATACTTCTGTCCTGCAGCTTACCTAGAGCCTAGTCTTGAATTTTCTGAGCTAGTGAAATAAGATATAGAGAAGTTAAACAAGTGCTCAAGGTCACCTGGTTATTTATTTTTATTATTTTATTTGCCTGCAGCCATACCACCCTGGCAATCAATCCTGTCAGATCTCAGAAGCTAAGCAGGGTTGGCCTGGTTAGTGCTTGGATGGAAGACTGCCTGGGAATACCAGGTGCTGTAGGATTAGGGGAAGGACCTCGCAGTCCACTCCCAAAAAGCAATCAGCCATTGAAAACCCTATGGATAACAATTGAGTGAAGAAGAAAATTGTGGTATATATACACCATGGAATTTTATTCCACCATAAAGAAGGACAAGATTATGGCATTTGTTAGAAAATTGATGGAACTAGAGATCATCATTTTAAGCAAATTAAGCCAGACCCAGAAAGATAAACATCACGTTTTCTCTCATATGTGGATGTTAGACTTCAATATATATATCCACTATTAAAACATATAGATCATGAGAGCAGGCAGGATTTAAGTAGGGAAAGACAGTGGACTAAAGAAAAGGAGGAGGGGTGAGAAAAAAGGATAATGGGAGAAAAAATATATATCGAGTATGTTACTCATATGGCAAAATTGGGATGTACATATGTAGATTGATATACTCACAAGAAGGACATGCAAATAGAAAGGAGACCATTGGTAGAGAGGGAGTAGGTGGGGAAGGAGGGTCATGAGGGGGTGAGAGGGAAGTAAACATGAGCAATGTACAAGGAAATGCATGTATGGAAATGTCCTGAGACCCATTAAGTTGTTGAGCTTCTAAAACTAAATACTTTTAGTTTTAGAATACTTTGTTACATCAGAGAAATCTTTAAATGCTAGCAGGTGTGCCTTGGGTTTGTAAAAACAGCTTTCTTCCGAAATTCTCAAAGAGTTTCCACTAGTGGTATCCCAGCTCTTCCCACAATATTGCTGAGATTTTTAACAAAAGTTTCTACAAGGGGAAAAAAATGAGACACTGGATTAAAAATCATGATTACTTCAGTCATTAGACTACATCCCAGTTACCCAGTTTTCTGTCTATACATAATTATAATCATTTAGATCTATGAACCTGAAGAGAAACTTTCTAAAGCAAATAGTTACCGAATCAAAGAAAGTTAGTGGTCAAAGGGACCATAAATATCATTTACAACAGCCTCATGCTTTCACAGATAAGAAAACTGAAGCCACTCAGGCAAGTTTCCATCCCCAGTTCCCAAGTGGCTGTCCAACATCACATTCACCCTCATAATTCAGTCCCTACCCATTTGCTAAAAGGAAGACCACCGGAGAAAGTCTTTAGATAATGATAGACGACAGGTTGTTTCTAAGGCCTATGATAAAGTGGGCAGAGGACTTAAGAAGTGAAATAGGCCAAAGGAATATAATGATTTGGGGACTGTATTCTGCTGACACCCCCAAGATCAGAAAGGAACTGAAGGAGGTCCACGTGACAGGGTTAGCAGCAGCCTAGCTGGAAGGCCTCCTCCACTAGCAGCAGCCCCAGCCACAGTTAAACGCTGTCGCAGTGACAAGCAGCCAAAACAGCTCAAGAAGCTCAGGCAGAGGAAAGCGCGCTCTCTCCAAGGAGTATGTTGTGTAGCTAGAAAGAGAAATAGGTCTTAAAAGTATAACAGGAATGAGAGGAAATGCCTGACATGTTTTGATTTCCAGCTTTGTATCTTTCTAGTTCAAGTCATCTCCACCATCTTACACAAATTCAAACGCCTCTCACAAGTGCAGCGTGATGGCCTTAACAAACTTGGCCAAGGGCTCCGTGACCTTGGAAAGAATCTTCTCTGTGTTTAATGCAAGGTAAACAGCGCCTGGTGGAGCGTCCATAATGGGGCACATTGCTGGGTGGGCAGGGGGTCTCTGTGGCCATAGGCTCCTGGAGTCTTAGAGAAATGACAGATCTACCAAGAAAGGTAGTTTGGCTCATTTAAATCCACGGCTATAATAAAAAAATTCCCACTGTAGCTAAAAGCCATTCTCCCCATCCACCAAATCTTTTTAAAAGAGCTGCTAATAAGGAGAAAAGGTGAGTGGCTTAAATTTTATTTCCCTTTACATTTCCTTCCTGGTCAAGGTGTTAATGAGGATGAAAAGGCCCAAAGTGCACAGGGAGGAAATGAAAGTGGTCTGGAAAATATTAACTGTTGAGTCAATCTTTAAATCAGGGAGGGCTGATTCTAACATCAGTAGGTGACAGGCATTTAGAGATAGTTCAAAGAGCTTCCTCCTAAGTGACCATGAAGATCGCAAGGCAAGTGAGGGACATGTGGAGTGACGAAAAAGACCTTGCCTGGACACCAGAAGACATGGGCTGTGGTCTTAATTCCATGACCTCTCTGCCTCTCAGTTGCTTCAACTATAAAACAGTAATTTGGACACAGTGATTTAAAGTTCAAAATCTAGGATATAAATTCTCTTAAACCTGTACCATCTGATTCTCTATATAAAATTATAAGATATACCTATTTTGTGGTATCGGATCCCATCAGACCTTGAGCGCTAAGCAGGGTCAGGCCTAGTTAGTACTTGGATGGGAGACCACCTGGGAACACCAGGTGCTGTAGGCTTGGGAGAAGGACCCGGCAACCCATTCCCAAAAACTCAATCTGCCATTGAAAACCCTATAAACAGCAGAGAAGCACTTACAATAGTGTTTCACCTATTGTACGCAAGGTCGCTATGAGTCAGATACCGACTCAACAGCACCTAACAACAACAACAACATACCTATTTTTCAGGGTCATTCTGCAGGTTAAATGAAAATAGATAATGTCAACTTATGATGTGACCACACAAATATTTAATACCCATTGTTATAGTTTAGACTTAAATTGTCCCCCAAAGGTCATTCATTTGGTCCCCAGCTGATGGCACTGTCCTGGGAGGTTGTAGAAATTTGGGAGGCAGGCCTGTGGCAGAAGTAGCTCCCTAGGGGTGGACCTTTGGGGATTTTTACCCTGGACTCACTGCCATCCTCACTCTGTTCCTTGTCTGCCATGCTATGAGGTCATCTACCACAGGCACTGCCACCACTGACATTATGGACTGATTCTCTAACTGTGAGCCCCCAATAAACCTCTTTCTCCATAAGTTTGACTGCATTGGTGCTACAGTGGCAACAGCAGATATGTGCATTAAGTCATTTATTTCTAACAACCCAGACAGATAGAAATTAATATGATCTTCATTTCACAGAAGCCTGAAACCATGCCACTGTGGTGTCTGATCTCACCAGATCTCGGAAACTAAGCAGGGTTGGACCTTGTTAGTACCTTGGATGGGAAACCATCAGGTATTGTAGGCTTGAGAGAAGGACCTGGCAGCCCATTCCCAGAAAGCAACCAGCCATTGAAAACACTATGAATAGCAGAGAAGCAGTGGTGGTAGGGTTTCATCTGCTGTACATAGGGTTGCTATGAGTCAGACACTGATGCAAGGGCACATAACAACAATATCAACATTTCACAGATAAGTGCATTGAGGCTTGGAGAAACTGATGGACATGTCTAAAATCACCCATTTACTAACTATTGGAACTGAGACTCCAAACAGATCTGTTTGAGTTCAAAGTCCATATTAATAGTCTCTACAAAACACAGCCACTCCAATAATATATGTGTTAGCTCTTGAAATAGAATATATTATCAATAAATATCATAATGCTTAGACTATCACCCACTGTGATGAAATATCTTAAGATATGTTTACTGAACGAATGAATAAATGACCAAATAAACTATGTGTTACAAGAGGCTGTTACACTGAGATCTTAGACTTTTGATGGCTATCTGGTCCGATATAGTAAATCCAATTACTGGCAGGACTCTAGGCAGTTGCCTCTTCAAAGAATCAGGGTCAGAGAAGAGGCAGATGTGTCTATCCAAGTGCAGAAGTATGGAAGAATCCAAATAAGGCACAGCACCACATTACTGCAGAAAAGTGCCTTAAGTACACATGTGGACTAAGATTCTAACTTTAATTGAATCTTAAAATGAATAAACAGACTAGGAAAGAAAGTGTCTAATTTACTGACATTTTCTTGCTCAATTAATTCAATAAAGAAATAAACAAGTCTTGGAATTCTGATGAGGTATCACCCGTGTTCATAGTGAACTTTTGCCTTTACACAATCATACACAAGCAAGCCTCTCCAGAAAAGGGGTAGCATTCAGTGATGAGCTGCTTAAAAATGCATATGCCTTCACAGTCTCAATCCAGAGCCAGCAGAAACAACAGCTGAGCAGGCCCTTTGTTAGGTGGTGGTGGTTGTTGTTGTTAGGTGCCATCGAATTGGAGTCTGAATCCTAGTGACCCTATGTATAACAGATGAAACAGTATTGTCGTGCTTCTCTGATATTCATAGGGTTTTCAATGGCTAATTGTTTCAGGAGTGGGTTGTCAGGTCCTTCTCCCAAGCCTACAGCACCTGGTATTCCCAGGCAGTCTCCCATCTAAGTACTAACTAGGTCCAACCCTGCTTAGCTTCTGAGATCTAAGGGAATACAATGCCACAGTGGTACAGCTGCTGGTTTTTGTTAGGTGGTGGTATTGTTAGGTGCCATGGAGTCATGTTCAACTCATAGCAACCCTCATCAGGTTTTTAATGGCTGATTGTTTGGGGATTGCTTTGGGAGTAGATTACCAAGTCCTCCTCCATTTTTGCAGTGCTGGGAATCAAACCCAGGACCTCAGAGACTGCAGAGCAGCACTCTACCTACTGAGCTAAATCCCAGCCCACTTTGTTAGGTAAGTTAGCTTAAATATTAACAGGTAATATGGAGGAAAAGGGGGTGCAAAAATGACTTTCTGTGTTCAGCCATGATGGATGAAGCCATGTGTGAGACAACTCTCTAAGGACACTGGTAGGACATTTTCTAATGGACCTCATGCCCTAATCCTGGATCAATAGTCACCTGAGCACAAACAAAGGTAGACTGTTCCAGGGCATCCACCTATGGACCCATTCTTCTGAAAGTACCAGGCAAATCAATTGAACAATCTTACAAAGCAAAGACCCAGGGCTTCCTATACCCTAAACCACAACAAGGGGCTTTTCTAGGGGGAGCTTGAACCCCCATGTTCAAGGCTAATGTCACACTAGATTGGCCAGAGTTGGGTACCCAGGGATGATGTGATACTGGGCATGCCCTAGTTGGAATAAAACTAGAAGAAACATGTATCCACTCTCTCTTCTCTGTCTTCGCTCCTCACCCTCTGCTTCTCTCTTCCTTCTCCTCCATGGTGACCAAGTGCATACCTCCCCTTCTCTTGGGCATACTACCCTGTCTACCCAAGGCACTTTTTTCTTCTAGAAGCTTGCCTAACTCTTCTGTCCTCTCTGGTTTTACCTGCCCCTGGGGAATAGAAATTACCTTCTCCTGGGAATAGAAATATCCTTATGCCAACTTACCTGGAGAACCAACACTTTTCCAAGTTTCTTTCCAGATATATCTAAACTTCTCTAGGTGCCTCAGTTCTTCCAGTAATTATCCCTTAAAAGTGTACTCTCTTTTAACAAACCTTGTCTATACTCTCCACTATAACATCTGTGTCAGGTATAAATTCTTTTATACACAAACACAGATGGACTGAGGTTTTGCTGCATATTTCCAGACCTGCTCCCCAATAACACCTCCCAAAACTATGGCTACACACTCCAATCCCACCACACAGCAACCCAGGATTTGTGGCTAAAGAGCAGGGTCACGGGATTGTAGAAAAGGAACAGAAGTGAGG
Organism: Pedetes capensis; assembly: GCA_007922755.1. Lineage (NCBI taxonomy): Eukaryota > Metazoa > Chordata > Mammalia > Rodentia > Pedetidae > Pedetes > Pedetes capensis. The sequence continues at coordinate 188,362 of VMDO01000324.1, read as the reverse complement.
AGGTTAGAAGTAAGCATTTCTGCAACCAGCAGCCTCTACCCTTCTCTCTTGTTTTTGTTGGCAAAGTCCAGGGTTACTGGGTGCTAAATGGTCCTGTGTCCTTTTTCAGAACTCCCACACCCACACACAGAATCTGATCCCAAGAGGTAAATTCTGTCTACTTCATCAACAGAAACAGTAAATGGTTTGGAAAAGGAGGGAGAGGAGGAAAAATAACAGAAGTAAATAAATCACTGGAGCATGAAAGGAGCCTTCCCAAAGCACACAGGCAGACACATGGGCAAAGGGAGACCAGAGAATGAGGGAGAACAATGTGTGCTGTCCTCCAAGCTACATAGGCAACTTGTGTTGGGGCCCATGGAATGCACTATTACAAATTGCTAATCAATGCTAGCTACCAACACCAGCAAGGGCTAATAAGGAAGAAAGAATCACCTCTTTGCAGCTGTAATTACTTCTGACACAGGTCTCCATGAGTGTCAAGACTCAGGTTAGCAGCTGGGTGTGATAATAACCCAAGATTACCAGACATTCTCAATGTCTGAAGAAAAGGAGGTCTTGGAGAAAGAAAATGGCAATTAGAAATACTTGTCATGGTAATTGTACTGTGAATAGCAGACATCTACTTTTCAACAGCTAGCCTAAGTTTTCTTCTGCTTGACTTTAGAAAAAAAAAAAAAAATCTTCAGGGCAGGTAGAGCAATAGAGGAAGACACCAAATTTTTTAAAATAATACTGTGGAAAAAGTAGTATTACTGTCCAAGTAATGGTGTGCTAGGGTAATAAAAACTCTTGAAATTTGTAAGGCTGAGAGCAGTATTATTTGACCAACCAGTGAAGTTGCCTTAGGCCTACTGACAGCAACCTGATAATCTCACTCACAGTAAGATATGGTAACTTCAGTCTATATCAACATACTGTCTTCTGCCAAGACCAAAACTTTCTTTAATCTCTCACTTTGTCAAAAATGGGTTCCTCAGAAGTTCTCCATGTTGGAGTTGGTTTGAACGTGCAATCTGAGAATCGGTCCATCAAAGCCTCCCAGATAGCAATCCTATAAGAGAAGGGTCTCCAACACCCAGGTCACTAACCAGTACCTGTGTGAGTGGTAGGTGGGCAAGCAAGCAAAAATTCATCTATATTTACACAATAAATGTGATGCATTTGAATCACCCCAAAACCACCCATCCCCTGCCTCATCTGTGGAAAAATTGTCTTCCACTAAACCAATCCATGATGCCAAAAAGATTGGGGACTGCTGCTGTAAGATGATATGAGAGTTCACTATGGACTCCAACAAGTGGGACAGCGTTTGTCTTCTGTGCTATTTGGAAACTTGTGAAGAGACCAAAAAGCCCAGATGCTCATCTGGGTCTCCAATGCTGACAGAATTCTGCCTTCCCATTCTGAATGCCATTAAAACTGGAGCTTGAGTGAATATTCTAAAAAGCAACCTTGGATGTATGAATCCAAGACTAAAGTCTATCAGTGGCTCCCATTGCTTTTTGAATGAGCTATGATCTCCTTCCTTGCAGCCTTACCACTGTAAGCATCCGATCCTATCAGATCTCGGAAGCTAAGCAGGGTTGGACCTGGTAAGTACCTAGATGGGAGACTACCTGGGAACACCAGGTGCTGTAGGCTTGGGAGAAGGGCCTGACAACACACTGCTTGGAAATAATCCACCATGGAAAAACCCCATGAATAGCAGAGAAGCACTAACAATAGTGTTTCACCTGTTGTACATATGGTCGCTATAAGTAGTACACTGACTCGATGGCACCTAACAACAACAACAATGTTCTTCTTATGATCTGGCTTCTCTCCAAGTCTCACAGTTTAGTTTTGATAAACTTGCATCACATTTTTGAGCTCTGGTTAATTAATGACAATTTTTCAGATACACCACGTTCCCCAAGCCTCCATATTTTTGAACAAGATTTTCTTTCTGAGAATCCTTTTACCCAATTAACACTTACTGTTTTCAAGACTCCGCTCTGGAGCCATCTGCACACAGAAGCCTTCCTTATTCCCATCCCTCAGCAAATCTGGTTTCAGGGCCTCTTTTATAGATTCAGATTTCATCTCTGTATCTCTGTATAAGAGGATCACACCCTATGCCACATATCTGCCCATTTCCACCCTGTACTACCACAGCTTAGAGGTCTGGGCTTGCCTTTCATTCCATTTTCCCCAACACCAGTTATGAGGAACACACATGCCAGGCTCAAGTTGAATAGAATCTGTAGGAGGAAGAAAGTAAAATTAGATAATGAAAGGAGAATACTTGGTACATTCAGAAGTAATTAAGCCTCTAATAGGTAATGGTTATGCCAGCTGTAGGCATCAGAGTCTAAATTCTTTGGGTCAAGGAGGATCCCTTCTGACCAGGTGTCTATTTTTGCAATACCTGAAGAATTTTTTTTTAATTTGGAATTTATGAGGGTTTAAAAAAAAAAGTTAGTGAAAACTGAAGGTGCTGTGTAGAGAGGTAGTGAATTCTGATGACCCTCTGTGGTGCCTCCTCTCTGAAGAATCAGTGATGACTCAGCCCAGGGCCTGCTTGGACCTTCTGCAAGTCCACATAGTTCTGCCTTTATGGCTTGGTCAGGGATAGGATGGAGGTGAGTTTTAAGAATTCTTAGTTCCTAGAAAGGTGCTGCTCCCTCCACTCTTTTAAATGTTGGCTCTACTTCTATTACTTTGCAGCTAGCTCTACATCCTCATCTTGAGCTCAATGTCTGATTTCTCTGACCAGCAGATTCCTGGGAAGGTTCAGGATTCCTCTGGGCAAAGGTGGTTTCAGAGATTGTTTAGTAGGAGTCTGTTCCTGCCCCCGTTTAAACTCGTTTGGACCACATTTACATAATGGCACATTATTTCCCACATGCCACCAGTAAACATCCCCTGGGCAAAGCAGGTTGAGATTTGACATTAATTTAATTAGTTGATGGTCAGTGGTTTTGGCTGAAGCCTAAAAGGGCTCCTATGGAACCTAGGACACCCCCACCATAAATGCCAGATACTTAATTGCATAGGAAATGATTTGCATGAGGATTAAATGGCCTATAAAAAGAATGGGTGGGGGATCCAGCAGTTGAGAGATATGGGAAGCAAGGAAATAGTGAGCATCATAGGTGCGAAGACAGTTTTACCTAATACAAGCAGGAGCTTTGAGCAGAAGTGAAGGAGCTGTTTTTAAGGAGCAATCTGTGACACTGAAGGCACAGCAGTGCTACATCAGGGCATGTGGGTAAAAGATATCAGGAGAATACATTTGAGAGGATCATCCTCATCAGTGATGAGACACCCTCTGGGAATACCCAGAAATACATGAATGGTAGGGAGGGATAGACAAGACTTAAAAGAGGCTGAGGTCTTAGAAATGCAGGTGGGGTTAAAGTCTTGTTCATACAAATTAGCAGTCACAAAGCATCAAAAGATTAACATTACTATTAAAGCAATTTTAGTCATACCCTTTGCTGTGGCTTACATATGGTACATCCTCTTTGAACCTCATGCTGAAAATTGGTTGCCTGTTTTAAGTGTTGGGAGGGATTAATGATGTTCTCAAGGGAGTGAGTTCTCATTCTCACAGGTTTGGGTTAGTGACCAGAACAGGTTCTTATAAAGCAAGGCCTCCTTTCATGTTTTGTTTCCTCCTGGGACACTGCTTACCCTTCTGCTTTCTGGGTTGATGCCCACCCAGAAACCAAGTAGAAATCAGTGCTATGCCTTTGGACTTCCCAGCCTCCAGACCTATGAGTGAAAATAAACATCTATTCTTTATAAATCACCCTGTCTCGGGTATTCTGTTACAGCAAGAGAAAACCCTTCCTGTGCAAAATTATCAAAAGCACCTAAAACTATTTCTGGCATAAAGCAGCTACTTTTAGTTGAAGAGAGATCATAAAGGAATGTGAGAACATGTCTGACATGCAGCCAGTCCATACTAGAGTAACTATACCAAGCGCTTGCAACCTCTAAATGGTGCTTGTGCCATTTGGTTTATTCTTTTGAATATTGCCCCTGGATAAAACACCAAGAAATCTGAGATTACCCTGACCTCCCCTTTGGTAATTGTCAAAGCAGTTTGGAGCTGGTTCAAAAGCCTGCAGGTTCAGAAACCTCCCCTGAAAGAAAGAACTGGAAGCTGTTTCCTCTCTGCTCTGCTTTCCCCCACCCTCTGCTCACCTCCCATCTATGGCACAACAGGGCTAGGTACCGTGCATTCCCAGCCTATTTTTCTAAGTTCCTCTCTCATGGGAAGACTCCACATCTCTAACTGGGGAATAACACAGTTCATCTTTTGCAGCGTTTTGTACGTTTTGCCCTTAACGTGGGTGCCGGCATGTCTGACAGTTGTTTCGTGAAGAGCCGGGAAGGGTGTTTTACGGCTTGGCTGCTGGGAAGCACAGATGTTACAGACTGTGCCATGGTGAGGTGGTAAAGGCTGCAAGGAAGGTGGGAGAGCATTAATTATCTTCCTACAGCTGTTCATTAGCCTACAGACACCTCATCTTGCCTCTTCAGGACTGACATCCACACAATCCCAAAGCACAGCAAACCTGGAGATTTGAAGGAGGAAGAGAATTACCTGAAGGTTAAAATGGAAAGCAATGGGAGGAACAGCTGGAGATGTGCCAGCTGGGCTTCCTAGAGTTCAGGGTGATCACAGGGCCCTCTGCAAGGCTCCCTCCAGCTCAGCCCCAGTCCATACAGCAGGGAGTCCTCAGCAAGGCTGCAAGGGAGATACCTAATCAGCAGGCGGGAAGACCAGGTTACAGATGCAGGGGAGTAAGTTACAGGGGCTAAATGTCAGTGAAAGATGCCAGTTCAACAACCCTGTAAACTCAGTGCTGAATTAATTCAGTCTGAGTAGAAGCACAACTCCTGCCAATGATCTGGAAGCATTTCAGACCTCAAACACTAGCAAAGGGAAGCGAAGGTTGTGCGAGGTGGGATGGGGAGGGGAATCAATGTAGAGGGATAAAGGTGGAAAGGATAATCTCAATGTAAACAATGCAACTTTATGAGTATGTTGGAAAAATAGGGGACTATAACCCAAATATGCATTTGAGCTTCACTACATATTAGTCAAAAGGCTCCATAAACCTTGTAAGTTGATAAAAGTGTAACCAAAAGTGATAGTTGCATAATGGAAAAAGCCAATGATGTATTTCTCTGTACCCCATCATTTACCAATAAAGGGATGGGGAAAAAAAACATCTAGCCTCCTGAGATCTTACCCAAACTCCATTTTGGCTTGTTCCACAAAGGGAAATAGAAATTGTAGCCTCCAATCCTGACAGAGTAATATTTTACTGGGCCCCTGCCCATCCTCATTATGCACCTCGTTCTAAGACAGCATAAAGAGGCCAATTCTTTCATTTTTCACATAGGTTGCACCCTTAGGTCCTAGATCCCATTTGTTCATACATCCTTGAAGTCATGGTTGAAAGACAAATGCCTTTTCTTGCCTGACCCTGCGCCACATTCCTTCTGCCTGCCATTCCTTCTGTATGTCATTCCAAGAAGAACCAGAAGAACAGTCCTGTATAGGGTGCACCTTAAGGGTCGGAATCTGACGGAGCCTGGTAAGCTTCAGGCTAGAGTGTGTGATATGCTCCCAGTCCAAGGTTGGCCAGCAACTTCAGCCAGAGGGGGTCTTGGCCACAAAACAAAGGTGAGTGAAACCCCTTCCCAGCATTTCATGAGCATTTCTGGCAGGGGAGGATGTGGCCCCTGTCTGCCCCAGCATTAGGGGTTGCCCAGGCTTTGGTCACAGGGGTTGGAGACCCACTGACAGGCAATCAGCACAGCCATCCTGTTAACCTTCCTCTCCTTCCAACTGTCACATCCCAAATGATCACATGAGTTCTTACATACCACATCCTGCCCACAGCTGACCACTCGCAGGCAGTACCGCACAGCTGTTTCCATAACGCCTGTCTTTGTGCTCTTGGTCTAAATGCTTCCATATGCCCCAGAAATGACACAAGGCATAAAAGAGGGAGTCAGACAATATAAAGAGTAGAAAGAAGGAGGGAGGGAACTAGCAGAGGGAAGCAAAGATTGTGGAAGGTGGGGTGGGGAGGAGAGTCAAGGTAGAGGGATAAAGGGGGAGAGGATGATCTCAATGTAAACAATGCAATTTCATGAGTGCATTGGGAAAATCGGGGAATATAACCCAAATATGCATTCAGGTTTTACTCCATATTAGCCATAAGGCTCCATAAACCTTGTGGATTGATGAAAGTGTAGCCAGAAGTGATATAATAGTTGCATAATGGAAAAAGCCAATGTTATATTACCCTGTACCCCACCATCATTTACTAATAAAGGGAAGAAAAAAAAGAGGGAGTCAGAGAGGTTACCTTGTCATTCCCACCACCCCAGGCCGGGTCTAAATCATCGGAGAGAATTGATTTCTTCCTCTTGTCCCCCCTAAAGTCTCAGGTGAAACTTCTCATGGTTTCTCCCTGCACAGTTCTCAGAAGCTGTGTGTATTCCCCATCTCTACTAGGATTTAATGACCTAATTCACATCCAGGTAATATGAGTTAAAGGCCGTTTTCCAAAAAAACCCACATGAAGGACAAGGAATTAACGAGCCATCTACATCTAGGGCCAGTTACACGGCTGCTTCTCTGATCCAAAACCTCTAATCAAACCCAGAGGATCTGGGCTCTTTCAATGCACAAGTCTATTCTTCTCCTTTCCCTGCACCTCTCTCCCACAGAGATAACTCAGAGCTATTCATTTTTAAGTGGTTTTCTTCATTCTCAGTAGCTCCACTTTGGGCATTTTTCTATTTTTATATTATTTATATGGATGTGATCCTTTCGTGATGATTATCTGTGATTAATCCTCGCAGCTATGGGAAAATCAGTGTAACGGCTCGTACCACATCTAACAAGAGTTGATGTCTGTGTAGCGTTTTTGTGTTAAGCAGCTTTGCAAGTTCACTTTAATTGACAAGAGAAAAAGAGGGTAGGCAATTAAAGAGGTGTTTATTATTTATTTTTTAATTTATAATTTATAGGAATTATGTATCTAGTAGACAGATAATAAGGCACGCTTTCAGCGTGCTTTAAGGCAGCCAGGTGGTCCATCTCCAGGGCCCTAGTGCCCCCCAGAGACAGGCTTCATGTCCTCTCCTCCCTTGGTCTAAGCTGCCACTGCTCTGCAGTCACCCTCTGCCCAGCTGGGGACAGGAGAAAGGAAGACACTATGCCAGGCCTAGGAATGTGGTCACAGCATGGATCTCAAAGTATTTATAACAAGAGTCGCAGCTAGATCATCACATCTCATTCAGACAGTATGGGACTGGAAGAAGGCAAGGCTACCCCTGAAGAGTGGCCATCTCCCCAGACACCAGCAGGCAGACAAACATGTCATGAGTCTAAAGGGTTAAAGGGGAGATCTACAGGACCATATTTCTTTCCCTGAAACATCAGGCAGTTCATATGTACACATTTCTCTCCACTAAGACCTAATTTTCCACCATTTCCCTTGATTTGCAGCTCCCTTTTCCCCATTTTCTTGATTTAATGCCCAATTATTTTTTGTCCCATTGCCAATAAAACAAAATATTTCATAACTGCTTCTGTGAGGTTTTTGGATACCATTTAAAATACATAACTTACACATCTTATCTTGCAAAATTTAGAGGAATTTAGTGAACGCCTAGATATGAATTCTGCATCTTTCTCAACACACCGATCTAAGCCTGACAGTTGAAAGTACCATGCCACACTTTAGTTCCCAGCATTTCCCTAGCTCTCAGGCTCTACCCAGCACTCTCCTAGTGTGAACCTGAGAGCAGGAACATTGGTTTGCCCACTCCTCTGGCCTCTTTTTCCTCCCCAGGCAGTGAAGACAAAGTGGAGAGAGCACTGGGTGGACAGTCAAGTGACTGGCTGATTCCATACCTGTCTGGTTCCACACCTGCCACCAACTGCCCATGCATCCTCAGCTGGCTCACCTCACTGATAGGGTCCTTAATTTCCTAATGTATAAAATGAACATATTGAATCAGACCCCTTCTAATTTTCTTATAGCTGTAAAACTCTGAATCTCCTTCTGTGTCCCAGAAAGAGGAATTAAACCCCTAGACCAATAGGTCTGGTTTTACAATTTGAGGAGGGAGAATATAAAACATCAAGAGGCGCAGCTTTTACGATCAAAATCCTTTCCCCAATTTAAGCCTCTTTTGGCCTAATTTTTGCATGAATATACACAAGGACAGTCAGACAGAAAAGAATCTTATAGAAGTTGTCTCCAATTTGTTTAACAATCCCCCTTCTTTTTCTGCTCATCCTGTTTTACGGCTTACTGTTCTGTTCTTAAAAGTAAAATTAACTTTGTGTTGAGAAGTAGATGTGAACTTCATGAAAGTTGAAAAAATACCAATGACACCCCAGTGCATCCAAAAAATAGAAATGTGGTCACAGGATATGCCCCCTCAGTTTCAGGCCTGCTAATATGAAAGGACTACTAATTATTCTCCTGCAGCCATACCAGTGTGGCATCTGATCTTGGAAGCTAAGCACGGTCATACCTAGTTAGTACTTGGAAAAGACATTGACTGGGAACACCAGGTGCTATAGACTTGGGAGAAGCACCAGGCAACTCACTCCCAAAAAAACAACCAGCCATTGAAAACCCTGTGAATAGCAGAGAAGCACAATAGTGTTTTATCTGTTGTACATAGACTCACTGTCAGTCCGACACCAACTTGACAGCACCTAACAACAACTAATTATTCAGGCAAAACTCCCCCAAATCATCTCCCAGTTCTTGTCACACCATATATCATGGCCCCTGTTTGAATGCTACCTTCAAAAGAGGGCACAGGTGACCCCAAACTAGGTCCCCAGCCAAAGATCCCAGGCTGGGATTGGGTCCTATGGTGGACACTTTCTACTAGAGATAAGATCTAGGGGGCCAACAAGCACAGAGCCTAGGAAAAGATGAGATTCAAGCCCAAGTCCAAAGACCAGAGGGATCAGAGGCAAGAAAATCAGAAGTGCAGAGCTAGTTAGAGAAAGTCCAAAGGGTAATTAGATTGGACTAGGTAAGAAGGAATTTCCAGGGCCATGAAGACAAGGAGAAAGTCTAGCTAAGTTGAGAGGCCCCGATCAAGATGTGGTCATGTTATATTGCGTATCAATTTAGGTCAGCCCTTTCTAGAAGGCCAGAATTATTTTCCCCTACTAAGGGAAAAAATACTCTCAGATGTCCTGAGAAATCCAAAGTGACTTCCTAACCATGATGGTATTTGTTTTGTGGGGGTGGGAAAAGGCCTGATATCTAGCTGGGATAGACTACTATCAAGAGGATTCTGGAAAGATGGTGATTTGGCCACACAGTGTTCCCTTTGTGCTTCCACATCCAGTTTATCTTTATTTCCAGAACAAAATAGCTGTTGGTACCTGCTGACACCAAGTTGGACCTGGAGAAAGTATCTGGGACTCTGTGGGAGAAACAGGGCATCTGTTTGCTCCATGAGCCTGCAGGGAGCCTGGAGATCCAGCTGCAGAATGCATAGGTCAGAACCTGCAGACCCCAGTGGACACCCTCCTCCCATACTACATCCCAGTAGGGGAGGTGTATGCCACCCTGAGTGAAGGTTCTGTTCTCCTCAGCTCCAAAGGATGAGGCAGCTGAATCTTCTCTCTTCATGGAGTTTGAAGAGCCCACAGAGGCCAGGAAAACAAGTAGCTCCTTCCAGAGTTCAGCTGTGACACTGTCTCACAGGGGTCAAATCCTCTGGCCTTTCTGCAGAATCCCTTACGTAAGGTTCTCCAACAGCCACTCCAGAGCCCAAAGAGGAGAGAAAGATAAATAGCAACACATCCTGCAATAAAAGGCATGCTCATGTTGAACAATGCAGTCCTGCCCTTTAGGAACTTGAGATCTAAATAAAAATAAAAAGTATAGAAAAAGTTATTTGTTTCCATCAATTCTAAAAATAACTCCACCATGAAAAAATCACTGCCTTTTACAAGGGGAAGGTAGAGTTGCTCCTATCCTATTCTACAAGCAGGAAATGAGCCTGTTCCTTTTTTCCCCATATTTTCTGGGGGAATTTCTCTTTAAAGTTAATTAAGTAAAAGGATAGGACCAAGGAAGATCTCCTCTCTGTGACTCCTTACTTTTTACTATGTCAGGCATAACTATAAAGCAAGGAAGCTGGTCTCATATAAAGGCAACAGAAATTTATACATCCAAATGAATATAGTTGATGGAATTTTAGAAGGCTAATAAATAACAACTCTTTCTTCTTCACCTGGAAATTAAGACCAAATGAGAGAGATACACAAGCAGTCATATACATAGAACTAAAAATATTACCAATTTTATTGACCATGAAGTCTTAAATCTGTGGCCAAAAGACCTTGCTAATACTTTATCTCCCAAGTAATCAGACCCACCCATGTAGATCTTTCCAATGTTCAGGCCACAAGATCTGCACGCTGGAAAATCTAAGAGTAGAGCCCAAGAGGGGCTGAGTCACTCATGCCAAGTCCTTTGCAGAATTCAGTTATTCTTGCTCCCTGACACAAAGGAGGGGCTACAGAATGGCCAGCAATGTTATTCTAAATGACAGCCCTCCACACAGGTGCATAAAACCCGGGAATGGTGCCTCCACTGCCTCAACATGATAACCTACGCCTTCATGTGCACCCCTGGGGAGACGGACCCTTTTTTCAACACTGCCATTATTCAGAGCACTTTTGGGCTCCTCTCTGGGAATCCTACTCAGAGCCTGCAGCTCATTCTTTGGACACCTCCCATTACAGCAAAGTTTCATCTCCAAGCGTGAAATAGTCAAGAATTCTTACAGTAAAGCAGATAGCAACTTATTAAGGTCAGTCCAAGGGTGACAGTGGGGAGATCAATGTGGTTTTCTTGGGTGAGGTAGAAATAATTACTGAAGCTTGATCAGTGGTTTTACCTAATGGCAGTACCCTGGGAATGAAGGAGTGGTCACTAGGGTGATACTTTCTGAAGCTAATATTTGGGATACATGAGCCAAAAGTCTTTTTAAGCCACTTCCAAATATAAGAGGCTATCTTTCCAATATAATTAAGATGCTGGAATATGGACTTTCTGGTATATTTCAACTGTTTAAGAATAGAAACATGAAGTTTTGATGGAGAACTCCACATCATCAACTCTAAACACACAACTGCCATGTGCAGAGTACTTATAAGCTGACAACTTTAAAGAGGATGGTTTTCATTTCAAAAATTCTGGTATATTTATGGGGAAAGATCCTACTGACCATATTATGGTGAAACTTCAAATGTGAACACTGGTGGGTATTTTGGCTCCTGGTGTGATTCTTACCAGAAAATCAGCACAGCTCTCCTGGCTCAGCTATTAATCAGAGTAAGGATTGGGCCTCAAATGCACAAGCCATTTTAAACCATGATTCAATTTTAGAAGAGGGATTAATCATATTTTCTACCACATTTACATTTCCATTGCTTTGCAATTAATTCTGAGACCATTTTTTTTGCTGCAAGCCTGCAAATTAGTAATGGGATTCAAAAGGTGGGTAGGGAAATAAAGTGAGGCATTAAAATGTAACTAGAAGTTGGAAACCCAAGAGCCCAAAACAAGTTCAGGATCTATATCTTTGAAACCCTGGTGATTAGAGAGACTGTCCCTTCCCTGTGGAGACAAAAGGCCCTGCACTGGGAATCAGAGCGGGGAGAGGGAAAAGGATGGAAGGGCTGGGGAGAGTGGGGTGAGTGAAGTTTGCAATGATTAGGGAAAATAATGAGGATCTTTTCTTTTGTCTCCTCATAAGCAGAATAAAAGGGAGAGGTAAGGGAAGTAAGGCAGTGGGAAGGCATGATAAATAACACTCTTGTCATACAGGCCTGCAAACACCTTAAGAAATATGGATCCTTAGTCCTATCGTGGAATAGTGACATTTAGGACATCGCTCCTGACACAGTTGGGCTTAGTGGTTCCCATCTGCATCGTGCAGGCAGGGAACACAGAGGTCCCTAGAGCCACATTATCACAACACACTGCTCTTCTATGGCATCTTGGAGGACTCCCGTTAGAACTTCAGACTGTTCGCCCCTCTGCTAGGAAGATATTTTGACTGCTGTCCGGAAGACGGGAACAGCTGGGCTGTTAAAGTCAACAGACTCCCACTTCCACACCGACCAGATTGTGTCGTAATTGGAAATGTGAAATATGCCTCCCACCGCTCCACTCTTGAGGCTGGGGGTGGCAGTGGGGGCTGGCTTGTTCCCTCCAAGCCCCAGAAAGGGCCAGTCCCAGGCTGGAGTAGAGGCCCCAGTCTGGCCTGGGAGAAGAGGGTCAGGTCCACAGCCCCTGCTGGGTCCCTATAAAATGTGTGGGCTGGAAGTCGTGTTTCAGGAAGGGGATTATATAGGAGATAGGCGCTGCAGGGAGCCTGGGACATTAAAAGGGGTCACATCAACCATATTAGTCTCATACAGGAAATATCCTCACCCAACCTCTCCAATTGTAGGTGGAAATCTTCTGGTCCTTCAAGGATTGGCTCATATCCCTCCTACTCCAAGAGATATTCCCAGCCACCTCAAGATTCCCTCACTTCTCTTAGGTGGAACCCCCATAACACCAGCAGTTTATACAGAGACTACAGTGGGGTCTCCTGTGGAACCATGCGCTCTTTCCCAAACTGCTTTCCTCCCTTTTTCTCTGGTCCCCATCTCTTCTAATCCCATCTTGAACTCCCCACTCTCCTCACCCTCTGTTCACCATATTAGAACCCACTCACTGCCTCATCCACCTGGGTGTCATGCAACATGCACAGGTGCTATTGTGTACAGTAAAGATGGGCCTGCTCTGCCCCCGGTGTTGCTGTTGGGTACGTGCTTGGGGTGTCAGGGTCTGTGCTGGGAGGAAGGACTTTAGGTTCCACCATTCCAGCTTGCAGTTTGTTCTTTCCCCAAATATCTAAACAGAGCAGACCCATCACAAATGGCGAGGATTAGTTTCCTGCCAAAATCCATCACCAAGGCTACTGAAGAGACACATATTTCTCCCGCTACTATAATTGTGAACTAATTACTTTGCCAGCAGCATTTTTCTCCACCTAACCTTCCTAAAGGGCAAAAGATCCTGTGCCCAGTGACCCTTCCCCAATTACCAGGCTTGTTTTAGAGGTAGGAAGAGGAAGAATAAGATAATTATCTTGCTCCCCAAACAAGTTACAATTATTTTTTCTCCCCAAGAAGAGTGCAAATTCCTTTTTGGTTCCCCTTAAGATCTAGCAGAAGGCCCAGCACATGTAGTTGCTCAAGAGCTAGCCAGGCTTCCCGGTGTGACTCAGACCCAGGTCTGCAGCACTCCACACTCCACACTGCCTCTCTCCATGCCACGGCCTCCCTCTGTTTCATAGCTTTCAGGGACTGGGGGTCACATTTCCAAGGTGCTCTGGGAAGACAATGAGGATGCTTTTGGATCTGGGGGTAGGAAGGCAGGGGACTTCAGAGCTAGCAGAGTCCTTCCCTGGCTGGTTCATGGCCTTATAGCAAGTTCTCAGGCCTTCAGGCAAGGAATCAGGTTCCACAGCCATTTAACATCTGTAGCAATGTGATCAATAGCTCTGCCCTAGCCTTTGCTAAGGCATTTGACCCCCAGCCAACACCCAGCCTGTGGCCAGAGAGAAATCGGGAGAGAACTGGTCCAGGAACCTGACTCCTCAATAATAATTTGGCTGAGAGTAAGGATAAAAGCAGTAATAATTTCTGTCCTTTTTCATTGGCAAGTCTCATGCCACAGAGCCAGTATACCCAGCCCGGGCCCTACACCAAGACTAAGCTCAGACTCTGAACCAGGAGACAGATGTTTTTGTGCATTTGTTAGCATAGCAACCCTGCTTTCTGCAAAGTCTTCTGCAGAACCCCAATATAGAAAACCAGTGAAAATGGTGCAAATGGCAGAGGGGTCCCAGAGTCACATCATTGCAGTCTTCCTCCTTGGTCCTTGTCCCAACTCATTCTCCTTCTGCCTGCTGGCCCCCACCTCAGGCTCTTGGGGAGCAGTCACCTAAAAACAACTGCAGCAGAGCAAGAGGAGGCAGGCAGCAAAGTCCAATAGCAAATTTGTTCTGTATTAGGCCCCTTGAAGTGAGCTACTTTCTCTTTCAGAGAGTAAGTAATGGGCCTAGGGATCACAGTGCAGCCTGACAAGGCACCTGTCAGCATTTCCAACATTCACCGTCTTTAAATATTCAAGCACCCAGATGTGGAAGGGTCTCTGACTTTTCTCTTCATTTTCTTCCCCTCCAAGTGTCAACAGATACTGTTCTTGCTGAGTGAAGAGTATGGCCTCACCTTTCCCAGTGAAATGAAAGAAAGGGGCTTTGAGAAGGAAGATAAGAAAGATGGGATCTAGGCTGGGGATGCGGAAGGCTGTCCTGAAAGAAAGACCCAGAACTTAGAAAAGGAGATAGAGGTGGAGAGGCGCAGAGAGTTACATGCTGACCTCTTCACTCATGCCCCTCGTTTTACAGAGAGGTCAACTAAGGCACAAGAGGGGGGCAGAGATAGGCTAGATCACAAAGCCAAGTTTAACAAAGATAAATAAAACTAGAGCTCAGAGTTTCTCACGCCTGGACCAACTCTCTTTATACCATGATCTTCTTAAAGAAGAAAAGGTGTTTCTCACAGACTGAGGAAAAAGAACCCACAGATATGATTCATTCTATTCCTAAGCTTTTATTGAACCTCTACTATGTGTCTGTCACTGCCCTGGGCATTGGGGAATTGTGACGGAAAAGACTCCAATCCCTGCCCTCATGGAGTCAGAAGACAAAAAAAATTACAAGCTCAACACAACCTTGCAATTGTCAGCTATGCCTCCAGCAGGTTACCATGAGGTGTCTGCAGGACCAGACACATAATTTATGGGCCCTGATGAAAATTAAAAATTAAAAATCCTTGCTTAAAAATGATTAAGAACTTTTAAACAGGGCTGGCAGAACTTGAAACCAGATGCAGAGCCTTTCCAACCACAGAGCCCCTGTGCGGGTCACACATCCATGAAGCCTGACACCTTTCGTGTCAGATACCATTTCACAGAGGAGGTGCTGCTAAGGCCATGTTCAAAAAGATAAGAAGTCGCTAACAGATAGCAGAGGAAGAACATTCTAGAAAAAGACTTGTCTAAAGATACTGAGAGGTAAAAGTACAAAATATATTTGAGAAATTGAAACAAGTCTGGTGAGGCCAGGGAACAGGATATGGGGGAGAAAATCACAAGAAATTAGGCTGGCCGGGGAGCTCGCCTCCAGCATCAAGGTTCTTTCGAATCCAACCAGGTGGTTATTGTGCGGATATTGGTGAGTTGCTGAAGCCGCCCTGGGATATGATCTAATGGGTAATTAGAGAAAGGAAATCTGGGCAGCATGGGAAGTATAGGTTAGAAGACAGTGAGCCTGGAGCTATTTAGGAGGTCAGCATAATAATCCAGCAGGGATCGAAGAGGAAACATCCAGAGGGCATCCAAATATTTAGGGAAGAGCTCTTTGTTAGCAATTGAGATTTGGGGCCCATCCATGCACAGGGGCAACTAAAGTCTGGAGCTGGACGTAGTTACCTGGAGTAAGAATGAAAATGGGCGGCAAAAATAAAGATGCAGGCAGAGGAAAGAAATTGCAAAGAAGCAGCATGCCATTTGAGAGCCAAGGGTATCAAGAACAAGGGAATGGCCAATTTGTAAAATAACTCAGGAGTCGGGATAAGGACTACAGTGCCTGATGTAACTGAGGGAAGTGACAGAGGGTGTCATGTCCAAAGTTGTAGATGTGGTTACTGATGGTTTTTGGAAAATGGCAGCCCAGACAAGCACAAAGATGATCAGAGCCTCTGCCCCTCCATCCCCATCTGCCCCATGGCTGGCCACCCTGCCCAGCCAGATCCTCCAGGAAGCTGCACTAGCCTGAATCACTGGTCTTCCCCAGAGCCAAAGTGAAGAAGCTCCTTGCTATGGTCTGAATGTTTATCCTCCATACCCCAAATTCTTATGCTGAAATCCTCACCCCCAAGGAATGGTTTCAAGAGGTGATTCAAAAGGGAAGGCTACCTCCGGGAGCTTCTCCCCATGGATAGGAATAGCGACCTTATAAATGAGCCTCAGCCTACAACCCTACCACTGTGGCATCCAATCCTGTCAGATCTCAGAAGCTAAGCAAGGTTGGGCCTGGTTAGTACTTAAATGGGAGACCACCTTGAAACACCAGCTGCTGTAGGCTTGGGAGAAGGACCCAGCAACTCACTCCCAAAAACAATCAGCCACTGAAAATCCTATGAATAGCAGAGAAGTGCTAACAATACTGTTTCGCCTTTTGTATGTAGGGTCGCTAAGAGTCAGACACTGACTTGACAGCACCTCATAACAACAACAAATGAGCCTCCAGAGAGTCAACTCTACTCTTTCATCACATGAGGGCACAGGAGAAGGTGCCATCTACAACCCAGGCAACAGGCCCTCGCCCAGCACCAGGTCTACCTCTGCCTTGATCTTTGAGTTTCCAGCCTCCAAAACTGTGAGGGATAATTTCTGCTGCTTCTATCCCAGTCTGTGGTGTTTCATTATAGCAGCCTGAACAGCCTGTGACACACTTCCTCCAGCTCCCTCCCTCATGGCTGCCACACTTGCCTGCAGAGGCTGTCAAAAGCCACTTCTGACCTCGGCTGGGACAGTGGGTTGTGCATCTGCCCATAGTCACTTCCATCACCCCAGACAGTGACCCAGTCACTCCCAGCTGCCAGCCATGCCCCAGCCTTGGTGGTCACTCGGGCTGTTTGCACTGAGGTTACACTCCTTCCACCAACCTTGAACTGCTCTCTTAAGGCCCCATACAAGAAAACCTCCTTCCTCTGCTTGTTAGAACTCACCCAGGGTGGCCATTCTTTTCTTTTATTTACTCTTCCAGAATGATAACTAGCTTGTCTGTCTTCCATGAGTTTCCCATAAGGACTGACTCAGGCCTCCACAAGCCAGGCCCACACTCCATCGCAGGTTAGGGTCCCCGCCCATTCCCCTGGCCCTCAGACAGGAGACCAAGTGTCCCTGAGCCTCAGAGAGCTCCCACCCCATCAGGCTTCTGGCTTAGGAGATCCAGGTCCAACACAGAGCTACCTTTGATTGAGTGCCTCCTGTGTGCTGGGTGTCTCACGACATTGCCTCATTTCCTTCTCAATCCAGCCCACTGCAAGAGGTACTGGGACCATCCTATTTCTCAGGAAAAGTCACAAGCGCAGCCAAAAGTTGCCGAGTAGTGCACAGAGCACGCAGGTCCTCCCTACTGAGAGGCCTTTACATACTCTTGGGTATTTTTTGATGCATCAGGCAATAAGAGATTATGGCCTTATACCTCCCCAAAGACAGCAAAGTAGGAAAAGCCAACCAACAAGACCCTCTCTTTTAGTCTTGATGTCACATCCTTTGGAGACTAGATTATCAGAAGGGGGTGCAGCAGGCCCAGCTGGTCATGATGGAAGCTTCCAGCAGAAGCACCCTTCTGATTCTGAACAGCCAGAGTGTATGTATGGCCTCCATCCCAGGAAAGTCTCCTTCTGGTCGCTGAGTGCAAACACCACACACACACACACACACACACACACACACACACACACACACACACACACTTCTTCCTTACTTAGTAAAACCCATTTCCCCTCCACATCACACTTGGAACTGCAAGCCAGCCATCCTCCCCAATTCTGGCTTCTTTACAGCTGGCATTGCTTCTGACTTGGCCTGATTCCATTAAGACTAGCAAATGCCCATGCCATATCTGTTGGTTAAATATTTTTTATATCTGCCCTGATTCTAGAGAAAATGAGGCACAGACAGGTTCAATAATATGCCAATAAACCCTCAGCAGCCAAATGGCAGTGCTAGGCTTCACAGCCAGCTCTGTCTAATGCCACAGCCCAATGCCTGGTGTCCATGCTCTGTATCAGGACACTGCAACAGTGCCCAGTGAGTTTCTATGAAGGTAGGAGCCCTAGTGGCCCAACCATAGCCAGATGTCCCATGGCAGAGATGCAAAGTCACCCCTTTAGGAACCACAGCTATGCACAGTAAGGAAGGGACTCTAGGGAAAGCCAAATGATAAACCCATTTTTGCAAATCTCATAAACATCAGGTGCACCATCTCGTTAGTTTTTATTCTCTGAACTGGGTTACTTGTTCCTGGGAAATGGCCATAAATAAACACACTTTCCATGCCAGGCTTCACTTATGTTACTTAATACCAGGTGACCGTCCTGAGTTTAGGGCAGGGGTCCAACCTAAATGCTGCCCACATAAGGGAGAGACTGAAGTGAAACAGGTGCAAATATCCACTGTTCAGTTCTCCTGAAAAATAACACTCAGCAAGCAATAAACAAGCTCTGGGCGGGCAGTACAGCAGCAGTGCCCTGTGGCAGCTATGGACAGCAGGGCTGGGGACAATGGGGCTTGGCTGCCTGTACTCCGCCGCTTCCCTACCTCACTAGGGTGGTAGCTCTCAATGTGTACCTGGTGCCTACAGCCTTCGCTGCAGCCAGAGACTTAGAAGAAACCAAACGCTCCGGCCCTATTCCAAAACTGCTGGATCCATGGTTTTGGGGGGCTTTTGTTTTGTTTATTAGTATGTGTTAATTGTACATGTTAATGGGGTTCAGTGGATCCATGATTTAGCAAGCCCTCCAGGTGATTCTGATATGTGCCAAAATTTAAGAGCCATGTGCTAGAACTTCATAAAGATTTGAAATTAGTCAAATCTGTCCCTCTGACCAAGAGCGCCTAGGAAATCCAAGCTTTTAGGGAGAAACACATCTGAACAGGAGGCAATATGAGAAGAAGATAAACTTCAGAGTCAGACAGACATGGAATTATATCTCAGCTGTCACTTACTAGCCACATGGCCTTGAGAAAGTCACTTACCACTTCCAAATATCAGCTTCATCATCTATAAAATGGGAATCATAAAACCTGGCACAGTGCCTTGCATATGTTGTTGTTGTTATTGTCGTTGTTGTTAGGTGCCATTGAGTCAGTGTCTGACTCATAGCGACCCTACATAAAACAGGTGAAACCATATTGTCAGTGCTTCTCTGCTATTCATAGGGTTTTTTATGGCGGATTGATTTTTGGGAGTGGGTTGTGGGGTCCTTCTCCCAATCCTACAGTATTTGGTATTCCCAGGAGGTCTCCCATCTGAGTACTAACCAGGCCCGACCCTGCTTAGCTTCCAAGATCTGACAGGATTAGACGCCACAGGGCTATGGCTGCAGGCACCTTGCATATAGAAGGCATTAAATAAAAAGTAACTTTACAATGATGTATAGTGACAATTAGCAACTGACTGTTCATAACACTCCACAGCCATTGAGTACCTTTCTCTTGCAGGGGGGCCTCACTGGGCTCTGTGTTTGCTCAGTGGGAATGACAGGATCAGAGTGATCTGAATCCAATCAGCACAGTTGGGGAGCAACAGACACAGAGCTTAGTGCCAGATCTTCAGGGACAGAGTGTCACTAAGGAAAGGTTGCCTTGCTCCTTTACAGCAACTCTCTCCTAATCAACTGTTCCTCTGAGAAACTTCATGTGCCACGCTGACTTGCCATGCAAAACTAATCAAGAGTTCTAAGTGCGAGCCTGCTTCCATCACAGAACAGAATCTCTATAAGATACACCAAACAATGCCAGGTCCCAACAGAGGAGGAATGGAGGGAGGAGAGGAATGGGGGGTAGGGGAGTGGATGCCTCACGCAGGGAGAAGTCAAAATGGGTGGGCGTAACCCACAGAGGAGCTTCTCACCTTCAGTGTGTGGCCTTATAGCAAGTTCTCAGGACTTCAGGCGAGGAATCAGGTTCCACAGCCATTTAACATGTGTGGCAATGCAGGTTTGAACCATTAGGTGCTCTGATTAAATGCAGGTTCTGATTCAGTAAATGTCATATGGAGCCTGACACTCAACATTTCCCCAAGCTTCTGAAAGAAGCCGATGCTGCCCTTCCTGTAGCCCCTTAGGACAATAATAACAATATTTAACATAGGGTTGAAAAGCCTGGATTCTAACCCTCATCTGACCCTGCTGTGTGATGTGACATTGTTGTTGTTGTTGTTAGGTGCTGTCAAGTCAGTATCCGACTCATAACGACCCTCATAGGGTTTTCAATGGCTTAGTGCTCCAGGATTGCCTTGGGAGTGGATTGCCAGGCCCTTCTCCCATTTTTGCTGTTGTGGGAATTGAACTCGGGGCCTCAGAGACTGCAGCACAGTGCTCTACCCACTGAGCTAACTCCCAGCCCGATGTGACATTAGGGCCTTGAAAATGTGACTTAGCCTCTCTGAATTCATTTCCTGGTCTGTGACATGGGAAGACTATGCCACATGATAATGCGCTTAGCATAGGGCCTGCCACATGGTAATCCCTTAAAAGGTGGCAGCTGTGACAAACATCATCCACAAGAATAGCAACACAAAGGCAGTGAGGGTTGCGTGCTCTTTAGCTAGACCCCACTATGGCCTGGGGCTTCCTGGTGTTTTGATCCTGGTCACTGGGACATGCATACTGGCTGTCAGCTGCTTCTCTGGCTCCTCTGCCTTCTCAGTCCTGTGGCTTGGGAATTCCCAGTGGGTCTTTGGCCTCCTGCCCTGCTCTCTCCTTTCCCTTCCCTGGCCTTCCCCCATTCACAGCTCTAGGTCTCACTCCCACGGAACCAAGCCCACATTTCTACCTATTCTTCATTCTCTATCCTGTGTCTGGACTCTAGTTTCCTTATTCCTACTTGAAAACTCCCTCTCAGTTATATTCATCATGTCTAAAATCAACCTCCTCATCAAGTTACTCCACAATACCAAAGTACGACCTTGCTTCCCCAGCCTCCAGTGCTGCCTCCCTCCTGGCTCAGACGTCAGTTCTCCAGACAGCTTTCAGGACAGGCAGGCTGAGATGTTTGTCCTCAAGGTGCTCAGGCACCCAACACATGTCCCTGCTACAGCACTCACTATGTGATGCTGTGATTGCCTGCACCCTTGTTCCTCTCCATTTCTGGAAGGGACCTCCTGAGGTTTGGGTCCACTGATCACCTGTGACCCAAGCTCCTGACATGGTGGCCACAATGCCAGCCTGACAGTTGTCTGGTATCCAGGACCTTCTTGATTGAGCTGAACATGTGAGAAACAATGACCCAGTGGGACAGAGGAGGGATTTATTATTAGCTGGCCCAGTGCCCAATCTCCCCTTCAGCAGAGCAAAGGCAGAGCTAAGTGGAGCTTGAAACTAAAGCTTATCATCCAAGTAAAGGCTCTTGGTTCTCGCACGCCTCCATCTAGACCATAAGGGACTTATTATCTCTGGCTGGTTCATGAGTGAAAGGACCCCCAAACCCTAATGAGAGTCCCTGAAAATGGGAGAGAAAAGAAAGGAAGGGGAAGGAAAAGGAGAAGGCAGTGGAGATAATTTCTTTCTTCCAAATCTTCTTGCTCTCTTTCTCAATACTTTATGACACAGATTAGCTTAATCTCTCTTTAAACAAGAAAGAATCCTTTCTCTTTGGAAGTAAAAGGAGAAACACTGGGCTAGATGATAAGATTATTTTTTATAGGGAAAGGCAAATGTGTAAACACTTCCCACTTAATAAATTTTATCCCCTTGCCTAGGAGCACATTCTACTATGTGCTATGTGAATGTGTATGTGTATGTGTATGTACAATGTGTATGTGAAATACAATTTCATGGGAGCATTGTTGCTACCAAGAGCTGAGTCAGGGCACAAGTTGATTAAGCAATGGGCAGAGTCGCATGGACTAACCCAAGAGGACAGACCATATGCCACAACAGCTGTGGACACTTAGCAACCAATGCAGTGAGAACAGAGGACCATGTCCCCAAAAATAGGTGAGGCCAACAACTACACCACAGAGGTCAGCCAGGACCAAAAGCAATACATGAACCAGACAGGACCCTCCTTCCCACCTCTTACCACCATGATCCCATAAGCTTCTTTTTGCACATAGGTCCTTCTCTGGATAGAAGAGGAGGGAAGAACACTTGAGAAGAGATGATGGTCCTGATAGGAAGTTTGAATTTTAAAATGCCTAAGCTTTAATTGCTGAAATAATTATTGAAGAGGCCACAAATGAAGCCAGAATTTTACTAAGCTACCTTCAAATACCAAGATTAAGTCTTTACACAATGGCAAATACAGGAATAGTGATGATTGCAGAAAAATAATGTCATGTCTCTGTACAATTCAGTTGTGCCTAAGCTACAAAGCTACTATGTGCCTCAGTTTGGGGCAAAAATAAGAGCAAAACTGATGAAGTGCGCACTCCCCATGGAGCTTGGAGTCCAGTGGGAAGTCGGTCATTAAACAGGGAATCCAACACACAATTGTAAGACAGCGTTGTGTTCAGGGCTAAGGAGGTGAAGGACAGGGAGTACAAAAGGAAGACCCCATCCCAGATCCTTTCTCCTACCTGCTAACACTCATGTAGTCCTATCAGAAAGTCAGCATTTTGAAATGAATTCTGCTGTTTAATCATGGCCTTCTCTCTTAATCCTTTTTCAAATGCAAAGTCCTAAGGGATGAGTTTGTGAAGTTGATAATATATTAACTTGAGGAGTTTCATAACTCTTATTCTATTCAATCATCAAAAAGCAAGAAACCTCTAAAAGCACCCAGAAAATGCACAAAGGGAGGTCCCACAATAAACCTGACCATTTAGCAAGTTTTCCCAGGGTTGCTATGGCCTGTGCCTTGTCATTTGGAACTTGGCAGAAGTTTAAAGTGAATGTGTAGGTATGCTTGGATGTCTTAGGAACTAGGGGACTTTAGGGAGTACCCAGCTGCCAGGAGACCTGTGGCTTCTGGAAAGAAGTTTAGACTCTTTCCTAAACTTGAGGGACTTCAGCTTTCATCTCAGTGCAGGGAGCAAGGTCCCTCTTCCAACGAGGACAGAAGACTCAGCTAGCCAGAAATCTCTCTTACATCCAAAAAGTAGGATGTTGGCATTGTGGCTAAATCCACAGCTCTAACGTCCAGCTAAACTCAGACTCAGCCACTTACCAAATGAGGGACTTGGAGCAAATCACTTAACATCTCTGAACCGAAATGGGAATCATAAATGAAGTTATTTCATGGCTTGTGGCAAGATCAAATAAGGCTCTATTGGCAACAGCTTCACAACATGCTCTACCTGCTTCTTCCTAGACTGCAGAGAGAACCAAGAGTGTGAAAAACAGCCATGGCCATCTGGGCACGGCTGGAGTTATCCATACTGGTGCTACACAGCATTGGCTTCCCAGGGGAGCTGGCCAGACCTGCAAATTCCACAAATTCTGGGACACTGCCCCAGGCCTATGGAATGAGAATCTCTGAGAATTCTTAGTTTACCACATTTAGTTTTGATGTGCATCCAGGCTTGAGAAGCACGACTCTGTATAGTGACAGATATGCATGATGCCATCTGTGATGAGCATAGCATTTGAGATGGAACAGGAGGGTTGCGTTCTTGCTAGCAGAGTAGTCTTAGGCAAGTTCCTTATTCTCCAGGGACAGTGGAGTAGGATCTGACTCACAGCAACCCAAAGTACAGCAGAATGAAATACTACCCAGTACTGCGCCATGCACATGACCTTTTTCTGTTTGAACCATTGTTGTAGCCATTATGTTTCTTCTCATTTTGAGTTGTGCCACATCAGCAAAAGGAGGTCCCAGGGGCTTTACTCCATTCCCATCATTAAGGTCAACTCTACTTTGAGAAGGCCACTCTTCCCCAGTCATTTCTTGAATGCCTTCCAGACTGGGGGACTCATTTCCCAGCACTATATTTGACAGTGCTTCTCTGCTATTCATAGGGTTTTCAATGACTAATTGCTTGGAGAGTAGGCTGCCGGGTCCTTCTCTCTAGTCTATTTTAGTTTGGAAGTTCAACTGAAACCTGCCCACCATGGGTGGGCCCTGCTAGTATCTGAGATACCAGTGGCATAGCTTTCAGCATCACAGCCACACTCAGGCCCCCACAACAGGACAAGTTGACACACAGGTGGGTAACTCTGCTTTTGTAACTGGGCCCTTTAAAGAGAAAAGAGCCAGGTCTTTGGCTTTTCCTCTCTACTCATGGCAAAACCTCCTACCGTTTTACGAAGACTGCAAGAATGCTGAACCAGAATTCCCTGCATGTTTCCTTGGGAAAGCAAGCTAACTCTGACAGTTAAACCTGCTACACAGTTTATCATGAGAGCCTCACAGCTCAGGCCTGACCACGCTTCCCTCTGGTTTTTACACTGCACAGTCATTCCAGAACAGGGGCCAGGTAGGGCTCCCTGGGCCTCAAGTGCTTTCTGCTAGTGGAGCATGGCTTCAGAGGCCCTGGGATCTGAACAAAAACCAATGGGTGAAAGCTACGAAGAAGCTTCACATCCAAACAGAGAAGGATCTTGCAGCTGTCGGAGCTGCCCAAATATGGTGCCACCTTCCACAGTAGGTGGGAACAAGACCTCTGCCCTAGAGGTGTGCTCAAGGGCCACTGATGCTATAATTGTGCTATAATATCCCCTCCTGTGTGACTCTCTTTGTTGTAGTCTTCTACTGTCGTAATCACTCGGAATGAAGGGCAGGCTCTGAAGAAGCTTCCATTCTAATGGGCAGTGTGGACTGTCAAAGAGTGTACAGGAAAGCCTCTCCAAACAAGTCACATTTTAAGCTGAGATCTGAAAGGAATCCGTACTGGGGCCACGTGATTCACGAGGGCCATTCTAGGCTCTGCTAGCCATAAACGACCAGCCTCAGGGAGAACACAGCCCCACAGTCCCCTCCAGCTCTGGCTGGCCCTCAGGTCCCAGGCTGTAAGCACACACCCCTGAGAGAAGCAGGCCTGCTCACTATCTGGAGCTCCAGATAAAATATTGATTAGGGAATTTAAAATTTCAAAATGATTTAGGAGCTCCGAGATAGGGACGTAATGTGCTGTGCCCAGCTGCGTTATGAGCCATCTATCTCTTGTCAGCGAGCTGCAAGAGACTGACAGAATCAATACAACATGTCTGAAGACAGCCTGGACTCATTTCCTTCTCCCTGGGGGCTCTGGTCCCAATGGGTCATCCCTGGGAGCTGAACACTGAGGCTGGGGCCGCCCTCTTCTGCCCTACACCACACAGGCAAGCTGCTGGCTTGCCAATACAGGTATCTCTGCTGGTGTATCTGTTGTTGCTGCTGTTGTTAGGGACCATCAAGTCAGGTCTGACTCACGGTCACCAGATGTACAACAGAATGAAACACTCTTCGACACTGTGCCATGTCCTTCACTATGTCAGTGCTTCTCTGCTATTCATAGAGCTTTTGATGGCTGATTGTTTAGACAGTGGGCTGCCAGGTCCCTCTCCCAAGATTATAGCCCTGGGTATTCCCAGGTGGTCTCCCATCCAAGGACTAACCAGGTCTGACCCTGCTTAGCTTCCAAGATCTGACAAGATTTGATGCCAAGGTGGTATGGCTTATCTAGTCATCTAGAACTTCTATTCTCTCCTTTTCCTTGCTAAGAATTTAATAAGATCTTCTGGCCTGTGCTATAAACAAATAATAATAATAATAATAATAATAATAATAGCTACATCATATTTACTGGAGAAGGACATGGCAATCCACTCCCGCAGCAATCCCAAAACACTCAGCCATTGAAAACCCTTATGAAGGTCACCATGAATCAGACCTGACTCCACAGCACCTAACAACAACATCATATTTAGCACCTGACATGGTACCAGTAACCTTAAAAGAATCATTACTTAACTTCTCAGAGCCTCAGAGTCCTTATCTGTAAAATGATAACAATAATACCTTCCTCACTGGGTTGATATATAAGATTAATGCAGATACATAATGAATGTAATTAATGTCATTGAATCAGACCTTTAAAATGGTTAAAATAGTACATTTAATGTTATGTATATTTTGCCATGATAATAATAACAAAGTTAAAGCAGATAAATTGCATTGTAGGGTACATAGAATGGGAGAAGGATGTGGCAGTCCACTCCAAAACAATCCCGAAACAACCAGCCGTTAAAAATACCTGTGCGGGTCGCCATGAGTCAGGCCCAAATAGACGGCACAAGACATTGTACAGAGAAGTTTCACCACAAGTGTCAGCTGCTGAGAAAACTTGGATACAAAGCTTTAGTAATAAGGAATAGGTCAAAGGTAACAAAGCTTCCAAGTGGCCGAAACAGCATTTCAACATGGGTCTGCCTGATGCTAAAACTGGGGCATTGTCCTCTGAGTGGCCCTGTGTCACAGAAGAAAGGAGAGGTGTGCTTGCCTGCTGGAATCTCCTAGCTGCTGCTCATCTAATTCGCCACTGGAGTACCCGGGGCAAGGCTTGCATTACTCAGTGAGGTTAATAAGCACGTCACTCCCAGAGAGTGGCTTTGCTCCTTCCTGACTTGCACATGGTTCTTTCCACCTGAGGCATTTATTAAACGCACTGAGAAGCTGGACTAGGGACTTAATTTTTCTAGCTAAACAATGGTGTGTGCAGCAGACAAACATAACTACTTGTTTAATCTTACTTTTGCATGTCTGCTCAGCTTAAGGCAGCTGAGTAACCCCAGGAACATCATTGCACCTCAAGATTTTCGATACCAAGGAGCACATCTATAAAGGACCTCTTATTATGTCTAGGGGAGGCCCAGCTGTAGACTCTTTTAACTCAGAATTTCTTGAACGATTGATTTATCTTTATAAGGCCATATGTACTAAGCCACTTTTACCCAAGGCTGTGTCCAATCTCCTCACAACACAGGATGTAGACAGTTTCTCTGCTTTCTCAATCCAACCCTCTAATCCTCAAATCTTTTTTTCCCTTTTTTTTTTTTTTTTTTTTTTGTGGTACTGGGGGTTGAACCCAGGGCCTTGCGCCTGCATGCTTTGCAAGTGCTGGACCACTGAGCTGCACCTCCAACCCATTTTCTTTACTTTTGAGACAGGCTCTCACTAAGTTATGCAGACTGCCTCTGGTCTCGAACTTGCAATCCTCCTGCCTCTGCCTCTTGATTACAGGCGTGTGCCACCTCCCTCAACTAATCCTCAAATCTTCATGTGGCCTTTACTTAATCAGAATCTATCTTTTACTCAATCCTTTCCTGAAGTCTACAGGTGGTTTTGTTCTGTTTTGTTTTGTTTTGTTTTTGGCTATTTATCAGATCTGTTCAGCCAAAAAGCTTTGTTAAGCACCTACTGTCTGCCAAGCACTGGGGTTCATATGGAGTTATAGTTAAGACAGAGGCATTGCCCCTGGGGAAAACACAGTTTAGCAGAAAAGACAAACATAAAAACAAAACAAAGCAATAGAGAGGTAGAAGTGGGGTGACTGGGGAGGGTCAATGGAGAAAACAGGTGATTCTCCAGAGGCCTCAGGAGAGTTTTGAAACACGTCTGCATTCTAAGCAGGGACCCAAGTGGACTGAGTACAGAAATGCATTCCAAGGATGAGCACACAGACAACAGCATGGAGCTGAAGAACAGGACAGCTGATTAGAGAACTGAGTATAGTTTGGTGAAGCTATACATAGGGTGGGGCTGAGATTTAGCTCAGTTGGTACAGCATTGCTTTGCAGTCTCTGAGGTCCCAAGTTCAATTCCCAGCACCGCAAAAATGGGAGAAGGATGTAGCAATCTACTCCCGAGGCAATCCTGAAACAATCAGCCATTGAAAACCCTATGACGGTCACTATGAGTCAGACACCACTCGATGGCACCTAACAACAACATAGCATAGGGTGCAAATGATGATGATGCGTGTGGGGCAGCATGGCAAATATGGGTGCAGAAGTTGTTGGCAACCAGATCTGGAGGGCCTAGTAGGTCTAAAGGAAGGACTCTGAACTTCATCAAGATAATCATTAGCTGCCATTTATTGAGATAATTTTTGAGGCATTCTGTATATATTATTACTTTTTATTTTCCTACTCATCCCTGCAAAGCAGCTATTACCCTATTTCTCATGTAATTAAATCATATCTCAACAAGGTAGAGAATGGGGAATAATTTTTTCAGAATGGTAATATGATTTAGTTTATACCTTAGGAAAAATTTCTCAAGTGGAGAATAGATTGTCAGGGTATAAATATGAAGGCAGAGAAACCAATTAGAGGACTATTGTAATAGTCCAGGTGCAAAGTGTTAATAACCTAAATTAAAGCAGCAACAGAAGAAAGAATAGAAAGTTTGGGGGAAAGGGGATAATGTGTACATTTTGCATTTCTAGGCTATTTTCTCAAATCTTCATTTCCAGAGTGCAATGGCAGGGCACCATCTATGCTTGTTCTCTAAGTTCAGAGACACAACAGGTAGAAGCTGAAACAAAGGAGAAAGTGACTATTAGTCAGATGTCTTATTTGTTGCCTCTCTCCTATGAGATGTCAGGGATAACAAGAAAACTATTTTCAGTGAGGATATGTTTATTTTGTTTGTGTTTGGGAAAAGTTGTGTCTTTTCATTCTCCTCTGTTGTCTTGATTCCATGGCAGAAAGACCAAAATCCATCTCCAATGCTGAGAACCATGCTCTGACCCAGAACTGTGCCCTAGCAAGCCATGAGCATATTTTCAAATTCATGAACTCAAGAAAGATCCTCTTACCTTCATAGATACCACAAAGTAAAATGAACTAGGTAAAGAAAGCAATCTATTTATATCATATCTTGCAAAGAAAAAATAGTGTGCAAGACTGCATTACTGTTCTCCACTGTTTGCTCTCTCTTTTGGTAAAAAAAAGTATGCATCCCTGGCTGTTTCCAAGGCATTTACAAAAGCCCTGTGAGAAGAGTGTATTCCCTACCATGTTTTCCTGGGGCTGCAGGTGACTTGTTTTGGACAACTGAATGTGAATCAAAGTGACACATGTCACAGTCTAACTAATAGCCACTATATGATTCAAACATGTTTCTTTTTCATTTTCCATAAAATAGGCTGCTTCTTCCACCTTAATTCTTAACAGATATTTGAGTCACAAATGGCACCATTCTAACATACAGCCATTCTGAAATGTGATCAAGACATAAACTTTGGTTGTAAGCCACTGAGATTTAGGGGTTGCTTGTCACTGCAACATGACCTTCAGAAAACTAACTAAGACACATGAGAAGCTAGCCATACAAGGCTCCAAGAATCAGGCATAGGGAGGCTTAATGTTTAACACTTTACCAACCGGAATGGAAGGTGTGAACACATGATTAAAAGAAAGGGGAATTCATTATTCCAAGGTCATTGCCCATTAAGAGCAATGAAACAATTTGTCAGTTTGCATGCACTGCACAAAATCTCTCAGATGTCTTGCAAAAGACTTTTGAATATCATCTTTCTATTGAAGAGAGACATGGATAGGGTTTCACCCTATTGAAACTCTTCAGTTGAAGTCTAGTACTGAATAAATCTAAGAAATATGATTCAGCTAGCTGGTTTCGTGCTTTAGATTTTTTTCATTTGTAAACTTGACCCTTTCTATCTGTAAAACACTAAGGCAGTCGACCATCTGCCATTTAAGTTTCTGCAGGAGCACTTAAAGCATACCATGCTTCTTGCCTGAGGAAAGTTATCTTTCTTCTAAAGTTAGCTTATCCAAGAGAGACAAAGAGAAGAGCTTTGTATTATCGAGAAGAAATCGCTAGAAGGATCTCATCATTTATCAGAGCTTCCTTTTTAGAAATGAGAAAATTAAAAACAGAATGTGGCCTAGACAGAGTCAGGCCTGACATAGCACCTGGTGCATAATAGGCACTCAATAAATAACTGTTGAATAAATGAATTGATTGAGAACTGAAATTGAAAGCTCATCCAGATTGCAGGTAGCAGTACTGGCCCTAATTAGACCCTCTACATCATGTCAGATGTGCTGTTCACTAGGGCGAATTGTATTTTGACCATTCACTCGTCACTTTATTCAATACCTAAATGTTATTGAGCTGCTCCTAAGTGCAGGATGTAATGCTGGACACTGGGGAGACAGAGCTGGCTTAGGCAGGTGATGGCCTCTTCCCTCTAACAGTCTTCAGTCTAAAGTGAGCCCCTCACCACTCTACCTGCCTCAGTAATACCATCTTGTATTCAATTCCTTTAACTCTATGACTCTCTCCATGTGACAGAAAAGAGACTACTGACATGCTAGCCATTTTGAAGATGTGACATTCAAACTGTATGGTCTCAGGAATACTCTGCATTCTGAAAAAGTTATTGAGGACCATAAAGGGGTTCTGTTTAATGCAGTCTTTCTTTCATTTTCCATAAGAACTGGCAATGCTAACAAGATTTATCATAATCAAAATCTAAAATTGAGAAATTTTAATGCATATATTTATTCTAACTATGATAAACTTACCATGTGTTAATGTACATATTTTTACTTTTTTAAAATACATTTTTCAAAATAAAAATAACTTTAGTAAAAAGTGTGTCCTTTTTTTACATCTTTAAAGTAGAGTAGTACCCCAGCACTCAAACTCCTTCGTGTTCAAACATTTCAGCTCTAGACCAATATTTTCAAGAGAATTCTGATTCAATGCTCAACCTCTTGCTCAGTACTCACTCACCATGCTAAAACCTATAGGAGCCACCACATTTACCCATGATACTTCCGGATGAAACAAAGGGGAAAGCATTGCTCTGCACTCAATTCCAAGCAATGAAGTCCTGTCCTGGTGCTGTGTTCATGATCATGTGGGTTGT
The DNA here is from genome assembly GCA_007922755.1 of Pedetes capensis. Classification (NCBI taxonomy): domain Eukaryota; kingdom Metazoa; phylum Chordata; class Mammalia; order Rodentia; family Pedetidae; genus Pedetes; species Pedetes capensis. The sequence continues at coordinate 157,618 of VMDO01000324.1, read as the reverse complement.
TTTATGTATATACACAGACAGATATACAGTCATCACAGCACCCAAGAAAGTTCTTACCACTCAAAGTGAAGGAAAGGGGAAGACAGGAGCAACAATGGAATTTGAAAGAGAACTTATTAATATGCATGTAAGTGGCAAACGTGTCTGAATTAGCCTTTCACTATGATGCCGAAGGGACTGAGGTTTAGCTCAGTTGATAGAGTGCTGCTCTGTGGTCTCTGAGACCTTGGGTTTGATCTCCAGCACCGCAAAAACAGGAGAAGGATGTGGCAATCCACTCCCAAAGCAATCCCAAAAACAATCAGCCATTGAAAACTCTGGGAGGGTTGCTATGAGATGGAACCAACTAAAGGGGACCTAACAACAACAACATGGTGCCAGAACCAAAAATACATTTACATGATTTCTTATGAGAAATAAAAAGTGCTTGGTACTTGAACTGATTGGCACTCAACCCACCTTCTAGAACAGATTATGGTTGAGTGCTGAGGTACCTCTGTATCTACTTTTTTATTCGCTCTCTTGAGATGGCACCTATCATGTAGCCTCTGAAAAATCCCTCTGTGCATGTGAGAATATGAGACTGAAAAAAAAAAGCAAGTAACATTTTGGTGGTCTTTTCTGAAAAGTTTTTATTTCATGGACCCTTGATAGGTCTTAAGGACCACTCCCCAACAACCACTAGACTACATCAAGAACTACCACTCTGCATATAATTTTATCTTCCCTTGAAATGGAAGAAAATAAAGGAGAGAAAATGGGAAGTTTTAAGAGAAAAGGAAATGCTAATACCTAGGTGTATCAAACGTCTGAGCAAGTGCTCATATACTGTGTAGAGTCAAGCTGGGAAGTAGCCTCCTTCTATAAACACTTAATGATTTTTTAAGGTCGCAAGGCAGCTTTCCAGGAAGTTTTAATACTCTTTATATCAGGCCTCATGAAATTTGAGGCAGAATCATCGCTATATCAGTCTTTCCCCTCCATTAATCCAAATCAGTCCTCTTGAGGACCAAATGGCTCACAAGGATAAAGGAAGTTGACTTAAAAAAAATGTGCAACTATCCATTCACCAATTTCCATGCCAAGTAAACCCTGTCACCTTTGCCAAAGTGAAGATGAGAATAAAACACCCAAACAACATTTCTAACCCTAAGAAACCTTCCTGTATATATCTATTAATCAACATGTACCCTCCTGTAGCAAAATGTGTTAGGGGGAGATTATAAAAATTCATGAAGTACAGAATGTTGAAAACAAAAATAATATTAAAAGAAAAGATCAATATCTAATATGAAGTCAAGGAATGATAACATGCAAAGTCAAATGCAAGATCAAAAGATGAATAAATATTTAAATCATTTAAATTTCATGTCCAGATACCTTTTAGCCCTAGCTAATAGGCAGAAACATGATTAACTACAAGATAATTATATACTAACTTTATCTAACATAGCTTTATTGATGCTGAAACCATGAGTCATCATAGAGGGGACATAAGTGGCACAGAGAAAATACATTTTTTGTAACTTCCCACAACACCAGTTGGCTGGAGGGGCTATGGGGTGAAGGAAGGAGCCCTGTCTTGACTGATCACTGGCATTCATAAGAACAAACGTTGGGTTCCATGATTTTACCTCAGCAATTCTAAGCTTGATCCCCAAAGCCCAAAAGTCTTGTCACCTAAGAGGAAATATGATGAAGTTGTAGGAAAACCTACCGGGGCAGGGCAAGGTTGGTTTTGTCTGGCCATTCTTCCTGATTTGCCCCCTTCTCTAGCTATTGTTTTCCTTTTCCAGTCTCAGTAGAACATTCCTAAAGTTCTTCATCCAAATATCAAAATAACCTGCTATGACATATTCAAGAAATTAATTCAATTTACCACTACTTTTGGCTGGAAGCCATATGTTCCATGGATCCTCTTCCTCACCTGAATGCACAGACTCATCCGCTCTTACTTGGATGCAGAGTAAATCATTAAGTTTAAACACACCAAAGCAGTGTTCATTTAGATAGACGCTGTTGTTGTTGTTAGGTGCCGTCGAGTCGGTATCCGACTCATAGCGACCCTCTGTACAACAGGGGAAACACGATTGTCAGTGCTTCTCTGCTGTTCATAGGGTTTTCAATGGCAGATTGATTTTTTGGGGGAGGGGGTTGCCAGGTCCTTCTCCCAAGCCTACAGCTTCTGGTGTTCCCAGGCGGTCTCCCATCCAGGTACTAACCAGGCCCGACCCTGCTTAGCTTCCGAGATCTGACAGGATCAGATGCCACAGGGCTATGGCTGCAGGCAGATAGACACTACACTGCGCCAAATATACTCATTTAAATGTCAATAAACCCGACCTCCAACTGAGTTCATTTGTGCAGAGGGAAGTAGTGTGAATTTGAGGAACCTCAGAGAGCCCCGTTAGCTCTCAGGATGTTATTAAAGAGGAGGAAATACCAGTCTCCCACCAATAGTCCCTAAATGTGATCACTTCCAATTTGTTCAATTCAGCGGAGAAGTGACACACACAGATGTGATAGTTGGAACAAATCATAACAAGAATTCCAATGCTACAGGGTACCAGCAAGCACGGAGAGCACACATCCATGTCCACACATGCTGAATTAATTTGGACCCTTTGGGGCTGGGCAGTCTGCTAGGATGCCAAACCATCAAACTTGTGAAAAGGAAGATCTGCTTCTATCACCAACTGACCAAAGTCTACTAGCCCTCCAACCTCCAAAAGCTATTTGGTTATTGATTTTTTTTTTCATGCCTGTACTTTATCTAAAGGCTGCAGAATGTCCACTATACATAATGCTATAACAGAAGAGAATACAAAGCCAATATCCCCAATGAAGATGCTATTTAGACTTTATATATTAAAGTGATCATGGCTTAGTTTGATGATAGAGGTTTTTCCTTAAATTAGGTCATTAGTAGTCATAAAGCACAATGCTCCTATAGATTTCCACAAGACCATTTTGCTTTCAAGGATCTTCCATGACAATCAAGAACGTAGACTCAGTAAACATTTTCATTAAAGCACTTTATCAAGGCAGAGTTTCTTTTGAACCTAACAAATGAGTAAAACCAGAACTAATGGATGCGCTGTTTGTCCTTGCTATCAACATTTGTCATTTTAAAATAATACAATGGAGAGGGAGGGAGAAAGTACCCTACAGTTTGTCTGGGTTTCCAGTGTGGGCTAAGAGCCATGTCAGGTCCTCTCTTTTTGGTAACTGATTTAATTCAAATGCACCCCACAGAAGGTGAGCATTATTACCACCCTTCACTGATGAAGAAGCTGGACCCGGCATGTTAAGGGATGTGTCCAAGATTTCACACCTAGGAAAAATTAAATCAAGATTTGGCTGATCGCAAAGCATCCTTCTCCCTTTCCACCACACTGGGCAGCCTCTCTCACAAACTGACCCAAAGCATTTTATATGTGAGAAAAGGGAGGGAGTCAAAACAATTATTTATAGGGTCTACACTCGAGAGCATTCACCTTTACAAGGAATAAATCATGCTATCACATTTATCCATGCCAAGGAGTTAACTTCCCATTTATTCATTACATTAAATAATCTAATTATTTCAAGCCACTAGAGATCACAGAATTATTGCTCCAGTGCACTAAATTGCTCACTAGTAACCTAAAAAGCTAACCAAAAGGTTCCAGTTATTTGTGGAAAGTGTATCAGTTTATTAATGGAGAATGCATCCACCTCCTACTGTAAATTGTGGTATCTCTTCCTTGGACCCTTTGGGGCTGGGCAGTCTGCTAGGATGCCAAACCATCAAACTTGTGAAAAGCAAGATCTGCTTCTATCACCAACTGACCAAAGTCTACTAGCCCTCTAACCTCCAAATGCTATTTGGTTATTGATTTTTTTCATGCTTATACTTTATCTAAAGGTTGCAGAATGTCCACTATACTTAATGCTATAACAGAAGAGACTTCCTATGCAGCTCCAGAAGTTTCATACACTCTAAATAGGTGAGATAGGCAAAGCCGTAATACCATTATACTTTTCTCTAACTTTTCTCAAAAGTTATTAGATCAGTCCTATTTACCTAATCCTAAAAATGGGGAAAGAGAGGGAAGAAAGGAGACAAAGAGAGACACAAAGAAAACAAGTGTGAGGGGGCTGCCTGTGTATAATCCACTATTTATTTTTCTCTATATTGGTATGTTTAACCATCTCTAATAGAGTCGATAAATGCTTTCCAAATCCAGTTTCAATGGTCTATTTGCTGCCTAGTATAGCATATAATCTTTTCCAAAAGTGGTATTGATCTTGTTAAGTCTCCTCATCATCTAGACTTTGAGCATCCCTCGGCAGCCTCATTCTCATGGACAAACCACATGCTCCTTTCATACAGCTGCCCATTAGCAGTGCCTGACAGTGTTTGCCTGCTAAAACGGATCACAAGTAGGGGGATAATCATAATAATGGCCAGCAGGTATGAGACATACTATGCTAAACACTTTACATAAATCTTTTGCTCATGAGCTTCACAACAGCCCTGTGGTGGAAATATCATTAGTCCTATTTTAGGCCTATGTTAGGGTATTATATGTTACCCCTATATAAGGTAGGCCTGCAGCTGTACCACAGTGGTATCCAATCCCTCAGATCTCAAAAGCTAAGCAGGGTCGTGCCTGGTTAGTCCTTGGATGGGAGACCACCTGAGAATACCAGGTGCTATAGGCTTGGGAGAAGAACCCAACAACCCACTCCCAAAAAACAATCAGCCACTGAAAACCCTAGGAATAGCAGAGAAGCACTGACAATAATATTTCATCTGTTGTACACATGATCACTATGAGTCAGACACCAACTCGACAATGGCACCTAACAATAACAACAACAACATGTAAGGTAGGGAACTTGAGGCTAACGGGGGGGTAAGTAATTGACAGAGGTTCATTCATTCTACTCAGACACACTCTATACTGACTCCTTCCTTTTGTCCTTTCTTCCCCTGCTGCCCATCACCAGCAGTTTTACAATAAAGCAAAGAAAACTGAGTGATTGGTTATGTATTTCCTTACTCATCACCAAGGGCAGTATCCACTTATACTGAGGATCCTGCAATGAGAGATGAAATGGCAGATGATAGGCCATTCTGTCCCCTTACCCAAAGCTGAACACAGAAGGAAACTTCAGCTCCTAAGCCTGTATCCAATCTCAATCCTTCCCTCTCCCTCTCTCTCTCCCTTCTGGTCTCCCGCCCTCCCCTTCTCTATCTCCTTTCTCCCTCCTCCCTTTCTAACACACACACACACACACACACACACACACACACACACTCCAGTCATATATGACTCAGTCCAGACCCCAGTACACTCTGCAGCCCTCATCTGTCTGAATTCATTCTCTTCCTTCTACATAAGGATTTTTCCCCCACCCCATTTTAACCTGTCCAAAGCTTATTCATATCTCCTGACCCTGCTCTAATTCCTTCTTTCTTAAATATGTTCTTGCTCCCCTCAAAGCAAGGTTAGTCTTCCTCTTCCTGTTCTCACTCGGCCACTTTAACCCTTTCTCATGGATGACCTCGCGTTAAAGTTACTCATACACACGTCTCCCTTCTCAGCTACGTTGTGAGTTCCCAAATACAATGGACCACGTCTCACTTATCTTTATAGCCATTCCTCTGCTTCCTCCAACTCATCGCAGTCACCACACTGCTTTACAGAAACGATCCTCACTGCATGTTTAACAAATTGAATTGACTGGTGGGGTCCCAGGCAGCCATTAGCAATAGTGGGCTATTGAAGGTGGAGACCCAGAGAAGCTCCAGCTCAGAACTGCACCTCTGTTCCCAGGAGAGCTTCACTTTAGGCAAAATGAGTGGGGAAATTGACAGAGAATGATTACCACCTAGAGCGTATGCCTCCAGATTCTATCAAGCATTTGGATGTTGTTAGAATCGAGTTTCCAATCTCCTGGGCTCCAGAATCCCCTCTCCAGCCTGTCCTGGGGAATGTTCTCAGCAAGGAGAGCAGTTGGGGAGCCAACAGGAGACGATACTACAGATCCCTGGTGAAATGGGATGCACAGGGTGCCTTTTTAAATACAAAGAAAAAAAAACCTGGCATATGTCCTGATTGGCAAGGCCTGGGTGGGGGTTCTGGGCGGGAGCCTACGGGTGAGTTAGGGCTGGTAAGAGCATGTGAACATGCCAGACAGGCCTCAGGAAAGATGAGGCTCCGGGTTGAAGGCAAACTTTGCTCTGGTCCTTTGTCCAGAACAAGCTTCCTTTGCAAGGGTCACCCAGCTGTCACCCTGGAGACAGCAGGATGCTCTGCAGGCAGCACATTCCCTCGCTGTGCACCCCCAATGGGGAAGATGCACAAGGCCTGGGGAGGAGCAGCCACCTGCCTGCCATCTCTTCATGATCCCAGCAACATGGGGGAGGGAGCCAAGACGGAGGCAAACACCATGCATCCTCACCCCTCAACATTCATGCAACCCGATTGTGTCAGCATTGCTTGTCCCCCCATCTGTCACCATGTCAGTTCCTGCTGGGGCTCTGGGATCCACAGAGGTTGCTGCATGTGTTGCCCCATTTATCTTTGCAGGTGGCAGCCCTGATGGGTTTGACAGTTCTATTTGTTATCCCATAAAGCACGGTCCCCACTCCCAAAGCACAGGGAAGAAAAGTCAGGCATAGAGCAGGACTGAGGCAGAAAAAGGCACTAGGAGAAATTTGGGAAAGGAGGTCTGTAATACCTGCACCATCTAAAGCAGAGAGGAGAGAGAGCAGGTGTTTGGAGACACAAGCCCCACACCATGCCTTCTGGGGAACTGCTGAAGCAGTCGCGCTTGGGCTTGTGTGTGCGCATGTGCGTGTGTGTGTGTGTGTGTGTGTGTGTGTGTGTGTGTGTGTGCGTGTGTGTGCTCATGCATGTATTAAGAGAGGTACCATACACAAGCAGTGTGACTGATAACAAAAATGGTCCAGTGTGCCTTTGAGGGGCTGACTCTAATGTCTGCAATTCTAACAAATTAACCATCTAAATATTAGTATGAATGCTTACCATATTAACACTCCTCTATCTTGTCCATGCTGCAGCCATAGCCCTGTGGCATCTGATCCCATCAGATCTCGGAAGCTAAGCAGGGTCGGGCTTGGTTAGTACCTGGATGGGAGACCGCCTGGGAACACCAGGTGCTATAGGCTTGGGAGACGGACCTGGCAACCCACTCCCAAAAATCAATCCACCATTGAAAACCCTATAAATGCAGAGAAGCACTGACAAAATGTTTCACCTGTTGTATGTAGGGTCGATATGAGTTGGATACCGACTTGACGGCACCTAACAACAACAACAATCTTGTCCACACACATACCTTCTTCAAGGAGGGCACCTTATCGTGACCTGTGTCTGTTCTCTGCTGACATCTCAGGCTCTACTCTCAGACTATGCCATTTACCACAGTTGCTGCTTAGCCCACAGATACTAGGGAAAGATGTTAGTGCTGAGGTAACCCTATCACCCACACACACCCCAAACACTTGGTCTGCAACAAAGCCCCTCAACTAGTCAACAAACACCTCCCTGCCATGCAGCCATGCAGAAGGCACTCTGTACCAAAAGATGACACCAGCACATCTTGAGTAGACCCAAGACAGAATACCATGTGGATGGGACTTGTCTGTTGGGGAAGATAATAGTACGGTGGCTATCAATGATTCACACGCAGTGTGTCATTTAACCACCACAACTGCCCTATGAAGTAACTACAATTAATATCAACATCTTCTTCATGAAGAAACTGAGACACAGGCTCTGTCTTGACCACGGTCTCACAGAATGTAGTGGACCTGTGCTTTGAACCACATCTTACTCCAGCCCTTAAACTATTAACCAAAACTGTTTATTGCCTCCTACAACAATGAGCAAGTGTGACCCTCAGGCTTGGATTCAGCTCAGTTGGTAGAGCGCCACTCTACAGTCTCTGAGGTCCCGGGTTCAATTCCCAGCACCATAAAAATGGAAGAAGGACATGGCAATCCACTCCCAAGGCAATCCTGAAAACAATCAGCCATTGAAAACCCTATGAGGGTCGCTATGAGTCAGACTCGACTTGACGGCACCTAACAACAACAAGTGCAGCCCCTTCCCACAGTTAAGGTGACCACACATCCCAGTTTGCCAGGGACTGTTCTGGGTTTAGCACCAACAGTCCTGTGTCCCAGAAAACCCTTCAGCCCAAGGAAAATGGGGATGGTGGGTCATCCACCTGCAACACAAATCGCCGTCCCTCGACACCCACATAAACACACCTGAACACTTTAACAGTTCTCACAAGGACCGCCACATGATCACAGCCAAGTCAGAAGTCCTCTCTCTGCTAGTGCTTTAAGGAAGGAGGCCACACTCTGGAAGACAGGCCCAGGTGGATCTTGGGGGTTTCACCCCATGGAACCTCTTTCTCTTTGCTGATCCTCTCTGTAACTCCTGCTGCTAAGACTGACTGTGTTACTGAGGGTCACAGAGAAACTCAGGGGACTGAGAACCACTGGGCAGCTTTGTGAGCTCTCTCATAATAGAGCACGTTTTATCATTTATAAAATATTCATAAGTTGCCCAATATGCTGTAGGAGGTTGATTGATATAAAAAGGTAACCAGCTGTGATTATCAGGAATGAGACTTATTTTTTGTGGTTTCTTGGGTGATTCCAAATGAATAGATAACTCTGAGACATGGAGTCTTGAGAATCTTGCAGAATGGGTAGAACATAAAGGGTAGGATGAGAGACTGCAGGGTTGGTCAAGGTTTGGTAAACAAACATGATGTCAGATTTCAAAACGACTGTAATAAAGGATTATGTTGTTGTTATTGTTGTTAGGTGCCATCAAGTTGAGTCCGACTCATAGCGACCCTCATTGGGTTTTCAATGGCTGATTGTTTTGGGATTGCCTTGGGAGTGTGTTGCCATGTCCTTCTCCCATTTTGCAGTGCTGGGAATCAAACTTGGGACCTCAGAGACTGCAGAGCACTGCTCTACCAACTGAGCTAAATCCCAGCCTGCAATAAAGGATTATAGCAAAGCTTAAATGATAATGGAAGGTACCTAAATCCACAGAATAAATCTAATGGATATTTATTATTACACATTTTATTATTGTTGTTGTTGTTAGGTGGCATTGAGTTGGTGTCCAACTCATACCAACCCTGTGTACAACAGGCAAAACACTATTTTTAGTGCTTCTCTGCTATTCATAGGGCTTTCAATGTCTGATTGTCTTCTTGGGACTGGGTTGCTGGGTCCTTCTCCCAAGCCTACAGCACCTGGTGTTCGCAGATGGTCTCCCATCCAAGTACCAACTAGGTCCAATCCTTAGCTTCAGAGATCTGAGGGATTGGAAACCACAGTGGCATGGCTGCAGTCAGTAGTAGTAGTAGTAGTAGTAGTAGTAATAGTAGTAGTAGTACTATTATTATTATTAAAATCATCTACAACTGGCCAAAAAGACTTCTGTGGGCACCACCCATTCCACTCTCTTTATTGCTTTTACATCAAGTCTGGGGAAGGAATCAAATGGGCTGAGTGGTGGCATCTGCCTCTAGAAGTGTCTCAGACCAGCAGGGGATGTTGTGATTCATTCAGAGAGCTGGGTGATAGTATTTGTCAAGGTAACAAGGATGGGCAGCCTGCTCAAGGAGCTGTCAAGTAGAGTCAAGCATGGAGAGTGTACAGCAGGATAGGGTGGGCAGCAGGGGAGAGCATCAGAGAAAGTCAGAAAGCGAGTTCTGTTAAGAAGCCCAGGGCCAACAGGGCAGGTCCCATTCCTGTGATGGGCAAAAGTGGTAATAAACCTGATACTTGCTAGTTTAGAGTTCTGATTGCAGCCAAACATTAAGGTGAGCGTTTTGCATATGTAACCATCTCATTCCCATCTTACAGATGTAAACCTGAACTCTGGACAGCTAAACTGGCTTGTTCAGTGTGACTCAGCCAGCAATGGGATCTGAATGAAGAGACTTCTCCTGCCAGACTTTGGGAGCTCTTTTTGCAAAGCCACACTGCCTCCCAACAAACAAAGGATTTCCCACCTGATTCAGATCAAGCTAAAATGTAGCCTATAGTGCAGAAATACCAACCAGTCTTCAGAGTGTATGGCTTAGAATTTCAAAAGGCCAGACATAAGTCATGGCCTGTGAGGAACCACATCCCTGTCATCTGCTGCTTCCTAGCTTCATGTCAGCTCGAAAGTGCTTTGGGGAAAGTGGCCAGGACCAGCAACCTTCTTCCAAGAGCCTCCATCCCTGAGAGTCTCCCCAGAAGCAGTTTCTAAGGCTTTGAAGTTGCCATGCCTTTGTAAATACCCCTCCTCCAGGAATCTGAGGGGATCTTACTTTCTGCCTTCACCAGGTGGTTCTCCAGCCTGTTGATGACATCCCTGCTCAAAAAAGTGGACTGGTGAAAAATCAGGAGGAGGAGACCACAAAACAGGCTCATGGCTGAAGGAAGACGGAGGTCATGGTGTTCTGACTCCTGGTTCCGCAGTGCCCATCACCACTCCTGCCCAGTGGTACTCAATCTCCAGGCTCCCTCCAGGGCAGGGAAATAGACTCAGGAAGCCTGTCACTTGGCAATTTCCTAAATTATAGGTGATCTCTCCCAAGAAAGAGTAAAAAGAAGGTCACTTATTCCCCTGAGAATGTGCCCATTCATTCACACTGGAATGTGATGCTGTATCTTCCAAATGACTTTAATATGGCACATCAATTATCCAAAGAGCCCCTCTTGGAACCATTTTTCTAGACCCTTTACCTATATATTTTTTTCTTTTTTATATAAAACATTCTTTTTTATACTCACTAAAGGCTTTTGTAATTATTTTTCATTAACTCCAGCGGGACGTAGTAAAGGGAGAATACAGTATAATCTTGCTTCCATCAGGGACTGGTCATTGAGTAACATTATTCCCATTTTGTCATTGGTGACATTGGCATCAGCAAATGTTTATAAAATACCCTTTAAAACATGTACTCACTCAGAAACTCTTTATGTGAGTTCTCACTCTCTGCCAAAAAGGTGACCTCCAAAGGTCTATCAAACAAGTAAACAACAAAGTAAGATATTCTTACCCTGTCCTTGCTTCTGCCCCTCCCTGGCCCTATCAACCTAGGCAATAGTGAAGGGCTTCCAAACTACACACCTATTTGGTCAGTTTCAGACCTGAAATTTGGCCACTGGATTAGTAGTGGTACTTGAGTTTCAGTAGCTACTGAGCTAAAAGGAAATCTAATGTGTCCAGAAAAATACATATGCATAAAACAGAAGGCTAATGTACACTTTTTCAAAAACTAGTGCTCCCAAAACAATAGTAACAATTCCACCCTAAACAGACAACCTTAGTAAAGGGCACAGCAAACAAGTGCAACCACCACACACAGTATCTGACTAGGGAAACCACCAGTATACAAATGGCAAAGGCTCGCTCAGCCTCTGTGAGAGAAGCTGACACCACCTACCCCAAATCATATCATGCTTGATGTACCTCATCACAATCATCTCATGCTCGCTCAGAGGATCTAATTCCAGGCCCTGTAAAGCTCACCCATTTTGTGGCTGTTCTTGCCCAAGAAGGGCCAAGCTGCTAGAACAGAGAGGACAGTGGCCTTGGAGGCAACCTGGGTTCATGGTTCACATCTACCACAGTGGGTAAGTCATGTGTTTTCTGAGCTTTACTTTATCAATAAAATGGAATTCATAGTATCTTTCCCACAGATCTCAGAGAACTGTTGTGAAATTCAAATTAGTTTTAATTTCTAAATGGTAAAACTATAGCAAGTCATAAGAAGTAACTTTCATTTGTTGCAACTGGAGAACTAAAAGTAATAGACTGTGGGTTTGAGGACAGATTCAAAGTGATTTTCATGGGCACAGACAACCCATATCTCCACTCTCCGGGATGTATGTGACAGGGAACCTGGAGGGGGCTCTCCTTGGTGTGTTAGGACACTTGTAAAGACAGCCATTTATGGAGTGTGTGACCTAGTGCATCATTCACATGGTGCAGATCTTTGAAGGGAGGATACAGCATCACCTAGAAAATGGTAGAAACACTCTATGCAATATTCTCAGTGGACACAGAGACTGTTTCAAATAAATTTTCACCATTTTGGTTTAGGAGTTTAGTTTCTGTAGGGTCCATGGGAGGCAGGAATAGAGGCAGCCAAAGAGAAAGTGAAAACCCAGGAAACACTTTAAAGGCTTCAGGGCACATTTTGTCAGACAAAAGCTTTCTGGCGACCTCTGGTGTAGGATCGTGGATTAGAAGTAGCCTCCATGTTTGCTCTAGGAAAAGCTGTGGCAAAAGATCTCTTTAGAGTATTGAAAAGCAAAGATGTCACATTGAAGACGAAGGTGCGTCTGACTCATGCCATGGTATTTTCAGTGGCATCATATGGTTGTGAAAGCTGGACACTGAACAAGAGAGACAGAAAAAGAATTGATGCTTTTGAATTGTGGTGCTGGAGACGTCTATTGAA
>VMDO01000324.1:132002-145008 GCA_007922755.1 Pedetes capensis | reverse complement strand
ACCAAAAGAACCAACAAATCTGTCCTAGAAGAAGTACAACCAGAGTGCTCCTTGGAAGCAAAACTGGCCAGACTGCATCTTACATATTTTGGACATGTAGTCAGGAGAGAACAATCCCTGGGGAAGGACATCATGTTTGGGAGAGTGGCAGGTCAACGCAAAAGAGGAAAACCCTCCACCAGATGGACTGACACAGTGTCTGCAACAATGGGCTTAAACATAAATAAGATGGTTTGCCTGGCACAGAATCGGCAAGTGTTTCAATCTGCTGTACATAGGGTCGCTATGAGTCGACCTCGACTCGACGGCACCTAACAACAACAACAACAACAACAACAACCATGTGATATGGTCAAACAAAAGACTCAGGATAGGAAAGAATAGACTTGATTCCAAAGAAAGAAAGACTGGAAAAGCACAGAAATTACAAAGGAGGTAACAGGATGGTCTTAGAGTTCAGACAAAGGAACACAGTGCAGCTAGCTCCAGCCGAGGGTCCCTGATGAGGGAGGGGACCCAGAGGCTCCACCCAAAAGGAACACTAGTCAGCCCAGAGTCCTTGAAGCCACTGGATCCAGTCCAGTGCTTTGGTGAGACAGTGGCTCATCCTGACTGGGGAGTCAGCATTGGAGAAGAGATCCATTCTGCCACACTTCACATCTCAGAGGGCTATGCCCAGGCACCCCCCTGAGAAGCAGTCTATTGAATGAGACTGAGCTACTCCAGGGGCCTGAAAGTAGGGAACAAGCACAGGTCAGAGAGTCTGAGGGCAATCTGCCACAACCCCAGGGTGGAACACAGCTGTGTCAGGCAGGTACAAAGAGGGGGAAAGTGGGAGCCGCTGTGCTGAGAAGTTCAGGCAGCAGGAGGCTCAAGCAAGGTGGACGGTAGCCCAACCTTTGGGAGAGGGACACCCCCTCTCCTGAGAGGAACTGTGGAGACTGGGTACCCTAAACCCAGGTCAAATAATAGAATCCAACTTCAACTGGCTACCACCCCTACCTAATAGACTCCAATATTAGAGGACACAGAAAGAAGCCACTCTAAACTTTGCCTTTTGTGTGTGTGTGTGTTTGTGTGTGTGTGCTGAGAAATGAACTCAGGGCCTTGCACTGGGCAAGTGCTCTAAGACTATGCTGAACCTCAAGTCCTTTTCTTATTTTTATTTTGAGTAAGTCTTGCTGAGTTGTGCAGGCTGCTTCTAGCCTGGGGCTCAAAATCCTCCTGCCTCAGGTTCTGGGAGCAAGGGTTTAGCTCAGTTGGTAGAGTGCTACTCCACATTCTCTGAGGACCTGAGATTTTATCCCCAGCATCACAAAAATGGAAGAAGGACGTGGCAATCCACTCCCACCCAAGGCAATCCTGAAACAATCAGCCATTGAAAACCCTATGAGAGTCACCATGAGTCGGACTCAACTCGAGGGCACCTAACAACAGCCTCCTGAGTCACTGGGATTGCAGGCATGTGCCAGAGCACCACGCTTCCTCCTCCCCAGCCCAGCCTTTTTTTTTGTTTTATTTTAAATTTTATTTTCCTCATTTCTCTTTTTTTCCAATGTAATTGTCATCCTTATTTTTTTAGCTTTTTGTTTTTAGTTTGTTTTGTGTGTGTGTGTTTTTAATCTTTTGCCACCTGTGTAGCTCTCTTTTTCTACTTACTATACTTTTACTGGGCTGGGATTTAGCTCAGTTGGTAGAACACTACTCTGCAGTCTCTGAGGTCCTGAGTTCAATTCACAGCACCACAAAAATGGGAGAAGGACGTGGCAATCCACTCCCATCCAAGGCAATCCTGAAACAATCAGCCATTGAAAACCCTATGAGGGTCACTATGAGTTGGACATGACTCCACGACACCTAACAACAACAACAACATACTTTTACTGGGATGGGGTTTAGCTTAGTTGGTAGAGAGCTGCTCTGTGTTCTCTGAGGCCCTGGGTTCAATCCCCAGCACTATAAAAATGAGAGAAGGATATGGTAGCCAACTTCCAAAACAATTCCAAAAATAGCCATTGAAAATCTTGTGAGGGTCCCTGTGAGTCAGATCTCACTCAATAGCACCTAACAACAACATAATTTTACAATCATTTTTACTTTATTTTTTGAAGAAAAAAATCTTTTAGGCTTTTTCTTTTTATTCCTCTTCTTATGATTATCTAATTTTGTTTACATTTTTTCTTTATTGTGAAACCAGTTTTTTTAATCTTTTGCTCTTTTATCCCCCATTTCCTAACATTCTTTTTCTTTCTTCTTTTTTTCCCTTTATTTTACTTAACACTTGCTAATTCTTTATTTCTCCCCTCTCTCTGCCCCCTCTTTTTATTTCAGTAATTGTTATTTTTACTTTCACCCTAAATAAGTTGTAACTTCATGGCTTACTTGATATTATTGCTGTCATATTCCGTTCTGTGGGCATTGGTGGTATAGTAGTTCACTTTAGTTGACTTTAAGCATATTTCTCCATGTAGTTTGCTTGGGTATTGTATGTGTTGCAATGGCTTATCTTCACCTCTCAGATTGGTACTAGGGACTGAGCTCCCAAGAGAAAGCAGCTCATTAAGAAGACCCCCAAACAAAACTAGGAGAGATATTCACCCTAACAGATGCACAAATTACAAAGCAGAATCACAAGAAACAAGAAAAAGCCAGGCAACATGTCTCATTCAAAAGAAAAGTTAATTCTTTAACTATTGAATCAAAAGATACTATTATGGGTGAAATATCAGAGAAAGAATTCAAAGGCCTACTTGTAAAAATGATCAATGACTTCAAAGAAGAGTTTTTTAAAAAGCAGATAAATGAAGTAAGGAAATCAATTCAGGACCTCGATAGGCAAATCACTAATGTGGAAGAAAAGTCAGCAAAATGAATGAGAATTTCAGCAAAGAAATTGAGTTTGGGGGAAAAAAACAGAAATGTTGGAAATGAACAACTTAATAAATCAAATAAAAACATAGTAGAAAACATTAGCAGTACACTAGATCAAGCAGAAGAAAAACTATTAGGGATGGAAAACAAGTTTGAGGAAATACTATATTCAGATATCAATGAAAAAAAATAAAAGAATACAACCACAATTTCCAAGAACTCTGGAACATGATCAAAACCAAATCTAGAATCCAAGGGGTAGAAGAAGGAGCTGAGATAAAAACTAAAGGCATATAAAACCCATCCAATGAAATTATAGCAGAAAATTTCCAAAATCTGGGGAAAGAAATGGACATCCAACCACAAAAGGCATTTAGAACCCCAAATAGACATGGCCAGAAAAGAACTTCTCCATGATACATGATAGTTAAAATGCCAAGACTGCAGAACAAAGAAACAATATTAAAAGCTCCAACAAAAAAACACTAAGGCAAACCCATCAGAATAACATCAAACCTTTCTCAGCAAAAAAACCCAAAATCCAGGAAAGCATGGGGTGATATATTTCAAGTCCTAAAAGTAAATAACTGCCAATCAAGATTATTATATCCAAAAAAAGTTATCATTTTAAACTAATGGACAAATAAAGACATTCCAAGACAAGCACATGCTGAAGCAATTCATGACCACCAAGCCTACATTGCAAAAGACGTTTAAAGTAATCCTATACATACAGAAGAAAGAAAGACAATCTCAATGATGAGAGTACAATAAAGAATAAGATTCATAAGTAGAACAAACTAATGAGAACTGATAATAATCATGTCTAACTCAAAAACAAAAAACAGCAAACCCCAAATATGAATAAGGGAGATAGAAAAGAACAAATAGTAAACAAACCAACCAGGAAAACACCAAACTCAACTACAAGAATCAGCAAACCCCTCCCAATAATAACCCTAAACATAAATCGTCATAATTTTCCAATTAAATGACATAGGGTAGTTAATTATGTTTTAAAAACCCAATCCAACAATTAGTTGCCTGCAAGAAAAACATCTCACTGGCAAGGGCTCTCACAGACTGAAAGAGAAAGGATAGAAATCAAATATCAAGCAAATAGAAGCCCCCCTGAAAAGGAGGTGCAGCCATCCTCATATCAAATAAAGTTGACTTCAAATTAAAATCAGTCAGAAGAGATAAAGAAGATCACTACATATTAATAAAGGAAACAACTCATCAAGAAGATATAAGAACTGTAAATATCTATGCACCATACATCGCTGTGCCCAGTTTCATAAAACAAATACTACTGGACATAAAGGGACAAATAGGTCCAGATACAAATATAATAGGTGACTTCAATACCCCACTCTCATCAATAAATTAAATATCTAGATTAAAAAAATCAACAAAGAAACTTCATAATTAAATACCCCAATAGATGAAATGGACTTAATAGACAACTACAGAAGTTTCCACCCAAAAGCTACAGAATATACATTCTTCTCAGCAACCCATGGAACTTTCTCTAAAGTAGATCACATTTGGGACCATAAGTCAAATCTTAACAAATACAGAAAAATCAAAATAACTTATTGCACCTTTATTAACCATAACAGAATAAAACTAGACATAAAGAGAAACTATACAGAAACTAAACAAAGTGATGAAGAGTGAACAATACACTGTTAAATGGTCAGTACATCATAGAGGAAATCAGAGAAGTTTTAAAATTCCTAGAATCAAATGAAAATGAAAACACAATCTACCAGAACCTTTGAGATACAGCATAGGTAGCTCTAAGAGGAACATTTATAGGTACGAGTGCCTATATTTAAAAAAATCAGAGAGAACTCAAATAAATAACTTAATGAAATCAGTATGGAGGTTCCTCAAAAAACTAAAAATAAAACTACCATATGACCTGGCTATACTACTCCTGGGTATGTTGTTGTTGTTGTTGTTGTTGTTGTTGTTGCTGTTGTTGTTAGGTGCCAAAAGTATACCATACAGATACCTGCTCATCTGTATTTATTATGGAACTATTCACAATATCCAAGATATGGAATGAAGCTAGGTGTTCATCAATACGTTAATGGATATGGAAAATGTGATAAATATCATGGAATTTTATGCATCCATAAAGAACAAAATTATAACATTTGCTGGAAGAATGGATGGAACTAGAGATCATCATTTTAAGTGGAATAAGTCACACCCAGAAAGACAAACATTACATGTTTTCTCTTCTCTGTGGATACTATATTTATATATATATATATATATCCAGTATTTTATTATATAGGTCCTGAAAGTAGAAGGAGGGGCTATGTATGGGAAGAAAAAGGACCAAAGAAAGGTGGAGGATAAATAAGAAAGGATAATGGTGAAAAGAAGAGAAATATCACATTTTGCTCTCAAAGGCAAAAATCTGGATGCACGCACACACACACACACACACACACACACACACACACACACACACACACACTCACACAAGGCATGCAAGCAGAAGAGCGACCATTGGTGGGGAGGAAGGATGTTATGAGAGAGTAATGGAGGAGGTGAACATAGAGCAATGTACAATGATATGCATGTACGGAAAAGTGATTATGAAACCCATTACGTAGTCCACTAAACAAAAATTACTAATAAAAATGTTGAGAAAAAAATGCTCATGAGTCTACAACACAGCATGCCCTAAGCCAAACTCACCATCATCCTAACCCCTATCTGTTCATTTTCCTTTGCTCCTTCTATCAGACAGTAGCAGCAACTACCACCTCTTGTGCACAATCTCAGTATCACCCTGGACTCCCCACCACTGTATCCAATTAATTCAAGACCAGCAGACAGTGCATTCCTACAATGTCCTCCCCTCCAATACTGACTACTGTTTGTGTTGGGCCCTCATCATTGCTGGCCTGATTATCACGACTACCTCCTGTCTGTTTCCCTCTTGAATCCACTCTTGACTTTCCTGATTTTAAAATCTCTCTCTGAAGAGATTTAAAATCTCTTCACTGTGCCCTGTCTTCCTCTCTGGCTCACCCCTTGCCTTTTCCCTCACACACAGGCTGCCTTGGTGCTAGCATTTCACATGCTTTTGTCTTTGGATATGCTGTTCCCTCTAACTATAATGCCCCTCCCACTTCTCCTAGCTAATTGCTCCTCATTCTGTAGCCTTTCAGGAGACCTTCCCAAACCAAACTCACAGGCTTCATTCAATGTCCCTCTCTAGTGCTGCCCCAGCATACCCTCCTTGATCTGATCACTGAATGGCAAGAACTGGTTTGCTGAATTATAAGACCATGAACATCTCTGAAGGAAGGCTGAGGCCTCACTTTAGCTTCCTGTGTTTAGTTCCATCAACAGTGACTGGAGCCCAGCAACTGCCCCATAACTGTTGATTTAAGTAGCACTGAACTGCATTGACTCTGGCTTGGTTAGTCTGGTGAGTTAATCTGAAGAAACCCAAAGAGGCCCCATCCTCAACCCATTGTCCTCAATGCCAGGACAAAGGACACTCCTTGTGCTCCCCAGCCCAGCAAGTGGGTGATAGCTTAAAGCATCCCTAAAAGTCAGGCCATTACCAAGAGACCCTAAACTTACTTCAAATCTGACCCAACTATGTAGTTGCCCCAAACTGAAACCAGCTTCCTTTGCTGTCCAGCATAACCCACCTTCAGAGGTGGACGTTCATGATCTTAGACCTAGCAAGGGCCTTATCAGTGCCCCTGAGACCATCACTTCAACCTCTGGCACATCGAATACATGCTTCTCAAGTGAACAAATGAATGAATAAATGAGTGAATGTAAATCAGGCTCTGGCACATGCCTTGTGTGTTCTGAATCATAAGCAATAAAATTCCTTCCAGGCTTTATTCTCACTATGCCACTGGGGCTCATGGGGGAGCTGCATGGCTCTGTTATAGGTAAAGTACATGGGGCTTGGGATAACCACTTTTCTTGACACTCTATATAGTTGAGCTAATCAGAAATTAGGCATCATTGTCTATACATATGTTCTATGAAACACAATCATTAAGGTTCCTTGAGTTTTTAAAATGTTATTTCACCTTTCTTACTTGAATTGTCCATAACCCTTGTTGTTGTTGTTGTGTTGCTAGGTGCCGTCAAGTCATGTCTGATTCATAGTGACCCTCATAGGGTTTTCAATGGCAGTTTTGCAATTGCCTAGGCAGTGGATTGCCACATCCTTCTCCCATTTTTGCAGTGCTGGGAATCAAACTTGGGACCTCAGAGACTGCAGAGTGGCACTCTACCAATTGAGCTAAATCCCAGCTCCTGTAAGCCTTAGGAGGTAGCATAATGTAGTAGGTTGCAAAAAAAGACCACAAGGCCTCATTGTTCCCTTTATGAAAGCTCCCCTCAATGTGACTTTCAGCTCCTGCCATCAAAAAGGAGAATCTATTTTCCCTCCTCTGGAGTCCTGGCTGGCCTTGTGATTTTCTTTGCACAAGAGAATTCAGTAGAGGTTGCAACATTTGTCTGCCAGTTTGAGCGTAGCCCTCAAGAGGCCTTTTGTGCCTGTGTGTTCTCTCTCTCTGCTCCTTCTCTTTATCTCTTTCATTGTGTCTCTCTCAGCCCCTCCCTCTCTCCCTGCCCTGTTCCATCTTTCTCTCTTTCTGAGCCCTGCTAGCTGCCATGCAGACAAGCCCAATCTAGCCTGCCAAATGATACAAGGCAGATGGCCTTCATTTCTATTATCTATTATCTCATAACAAACCACCTAAATCTCAGTGACTCAAAACAACAATTATCCTTTTCTGCCTACAAATCATCAATTTGGGCAGGGCCTGCTAGGAATAGTTCATCTCAGCTCTGTCTGGTATTTGCTGGGAAAGCTTAAAGACTAGGGTAACCCAAGAGCTGGGAGTAAGTTGGCATCTTGAGGCTGAGGTCATCTAAAGGCTCACTCACTCCCATGTCTGGTGGTGGAAATTGCCATCATTAGGACCTCAGTTGGAATGCTGGCTGGGTGTCTATATATGACCTCTCTGTGTAGCAACTCAGCTTCTACACAGCAGCATTGAGAAGTTCCAAAAGCCATATCATGAAAGGAAGAAAATAAAAACCACCAGGTTCTCAAGGCTAAGCCTGGGAATTGACCCAGCATTGTTGTTAGGTGCCGTCGAGTCGGTATCTGACTCATTGTGACTCTACATACAACCGACGAAACACTATTATCAGTGCTTCTCTGCTATTCATAGGGTTTTCAATGGTGGATTGATTTTCGGGAGTGGGTTGCCAAGCCCATCTCCCAAGCCTATAGCAGCTGGTGTTCCCAGGTGGTCTCCCATCCAAGTACTAACCAGGCCCGACCCTGCTTAGCTTCCAAGATCTGATGGATCGTAGGCCACAGTGGTACAGCTGCAGGCAAACCCAGCATTACTTCCACCATATTCTATTGGTGAAGACAGGCACAAATATCTGCCCAGATTCAAGGGAAAGGAGCGGGTAGATGAGAAAATGGTCAACATTACATTATAAAAAGAACATGTGAGATGAATATGTTATGGTGGCTATATTTAGAACATACAAACTTCCACAATCCCCTCACTCTACTCAGTAGTAAACAAATACCAGACACATGTGTGAGGCCATTCTAAACCAGATGCATACACACCCTGGCCATCTGGCAAACTGACTGCAAATGCATGGGCAAGCTCAACCAAAATTAGCCAAACCTAACCCAGACCAGCAGAACTGCCCAGCTCACCTGTGGATTATTGTTGTCTATAAAACTGTGAGAAATCTTATATGGTTATTGGTAGACAGACAGGGGGCTTCTCCTCCCCTCTGAGAGAACCACTAGGAGACCCCCCTGCCCACAGAGTGCCACCCCATGCCCCGCAGAGCCCTAAGTGCTCACAGGGCTGGAGTCTCTAGTCCCTCCCAGAGTGCGGCTCTGTGTGTGTGCCCCACAGTGGGGACTTGCACTCCCAGAGTATGGGTACTACATCCTGGTTACTTTGGAGACCTGGGTCCTTGGTCTCCTGACCACTAATGCATTGTCGTGGGCCCCTCATTTTTGTTTCTTTTAGGCAGGACCTGTTACAAAACTGCTCCTCCCTATAAGGTGGTGCCTTCTTCTACCCACTATCCCCTAGTCCTCAAAAGCCTGCCAAAAAGCCTGCCAAAACTTGACTTTTCCAGTCTATCAGAACCCTTTTCCTACCTATCCTAATGTGACACATCAATCATCCCATCCCCCTCCCACCTAGAGCCCATGAAAGCCTCACCCCCTGTGGCTGCTCTCTCCTTTGCTAGAGACAGCCCCAGCAGCTTCTACAATAAAGGTCTGTTGAGTTTACAGGTTTTTGGCTTCTTACCTAACCATTATCATTATAAATTATTAGGTTTGGGGGTGGTTCATTACACAGAAATAATCCTGGCTCTACCATCTACTTAAAAAGAAACTACTTGAACCTCAGCTTCCCCATCCAACAAATATAGCAATAACAATGTCTATATCAAGCAATTATAAATCATTAGGTTTCAATGACATAATGGGTTTTATGTGCTTGTAAAGGACTGGCACCATGTTGATGAATAACCACTCCTTCCTCTTCCTCACACATCCAAAGCTGTAATGAAAGTCATGTTCTCATCCATCCCTGTGCTGCATAAACCAAGGTCACAGAATCTGGACCAGATGTCAATCTCAGCTCTGCCTTGCAGAAGGTGACATTCAAAAATAACTCTCCTTACTAATCAACTAAACGAGTAAGAATTTTCAAAATCACTCAACTATTCCAGCAGAGGGGATAAAGGGCAGGACAAGAGGTGAACTGTATGATCCTCCTAATAAAAATTTCAAGGAGACTTGGTTTATAAACACTGCAAAAATCCATTCTAAACAAAAACATCAGCTTTTCACTGTGACTTGGATATTAGCCAGCAATGAAGGAGAGATTGACCTGATTTAGGGTTGGCTGCACAATATGAAAAGTGATTTTTTTTTCCTTCCCCTGAACCTAGAGCTAATAGCTTTGTTTGTGTCCCTGATCAACAGAAGAGAACACCAGGCTTGTCCCCTTTACAATCTGTAAGTGCACAGATGAGATCTTGCTTATAGTTAACTCCACATGCATATTGGAGCCACCTCTGGCATAACCTCCAGCAAAGCAGGGAGTTCAGGGTAAGCACATCACACTCTGACATTTCATGCCCACATTCCCAAGAGGGAGGGTTCAAGAATATTTAAAAGTAAAAGATGGCTATCTGTCTATGCTTTAATTGCCCTGACAGCAACAACAGAAGCTTATGTTTACAGGGGAGTTCTCTTTCAGCCAAGGCCTTTAAGACACATGATTTCCTTTTGATTTTTACAACAGTTCTGTGTGGCACATAGAGCAGGTATTGGTAATCTCCTTTTATAGATGATGAAAATTCTGTGATTTGTCAAATTCACTGAAAAGTATGATGCCATGCTTTTAATGAGCTCTCAATCTAGGGAATTAGTCAAAAATTCAGACAATTGGGTTTGCTCCAGGAGTTTAAACTTATTAAGTCTGGGGTAAAGCTCAGAAATCTGCATTTTGAACTACCTGTTAGGTGGCCCTTTGATAACATTGCCCCCATTTGGTACACATCCTACCATGCAAAACCAAAAGATGATTTTTTTAACTCATGCATACAAATAAATTCTGTTTTTTTACAGCTTGTTACTCTTAAGAATTTGGAAATACCATGGGCCATATCAAGCCCACTCGAAACATAACTATTACCTTCAGTGAAAGCCTCATAGAGCACAGCTAATGTGTCAGGTTGGTACTTGATCTAACGCCAACTCTACAGTATTTGGCCTTGGAATACAGGGCAGGGGGGGGGCGGTTTCTGGAATACTTATCTTCATATTTATGTCTGACTTCAGATCACATTATAATTAAATTGCTTTTCTTTCTTCTTGGGCTCACACCAGCAAAAGGGGGTGAGGATGAACAATAAATAGGCTGACCCATTCCTCAAGTGTGCTGTATGGCAGAAAGAACACATGACAGATTCTAAGAGTGAAATGAACTATTGTGACCATCTGGCCCAGCTCACCATTACCTGAGATGGGGAAACAATGGAACAAAAGTTTCAGAGTCATAGATAATCCAGCCTTCACCAAAATAGTACCAAACCATACAAAGCCCTATGGGTATGCAAAAACTTTGAGAGGGCAGGTTTCAACTCTTCCTCTCAAATTCGGTCCACATTCTACCATATTTGCCCATCCTTTCCTGGGGCTGATGACTCAAATGAGAAGCTAGAAGGCAATGAGGATGATTATTACTTTGGGACATTGTATTGTGCTTCTACACATTATTGTTATTGAATGAATTTTTCAAAACCTGACAGTTTCCAGCTCTTTGCAAAGTCACCTTACTCTCTGAAGATAAGGCCCAAAACTATTCTCCTTTACTGTGTTTTTGTAACAGACACTCAGTGAGTCCTGATTAAGGATAGGACAAGGGCAATTTTGATGATCAGACTTAAGAATGAAAACTGAAACATGTTAAGGAAAATTATATCAAGTTAACATCAAGTTAAAGTAGATCAACCAGAGGAAAAGGGTTTTAACAGCCCCAGAGATTTATCAAGAAGGGTGTTCTTATGAGAATATTAAGTAAGCATAGCATTATTGCCACTTCCTCAGTATCCTGACCTAAGGAAACAAAACATGTTCTACCTCTGCAGTAGATAAAGCACCATTCTACTCAAAGAGGTTCTCACTGCTATGCAAATTAACATCCAGATTCACATTTGGAGTAAGTTTTTACCTTGATACAATGGTCAAGGTCTCCCAAGAAATACTGTGTAACCATTCCATAAAGCCCTACCTGAAATGAAAACTTTTCTTTAATTCCATACCAACAACAGTCATGTGGCAGACCAACAAGATGCCTGCAAGTCCCTTTTCCCACCATGAGGATTCAGGAAAATGGTATTTTCTCTACCCTTGTGGTGTGGTTGAGGCCATGTGACTAACTTCTGACCAAAGCAATATGGGAAGAAATGATAACTGTCACTTCTAAGCTGGATAGAAAACATCTCACGTAAGTATCCTCATTCTCCATCTTTGCACATGAGCTAAGGAAAACTGAAGGTGCTGTGGAGGACACCAAAGAAGCCCTAGGGAACAGGAGCCTCAGGATAAAATAGGCCCAAACCAACCCTGGAGGAGCAGTGGTCAGGACAGCTGCCTGTCCCCCAGCAGGCTGTGGAATGGGTGAGAAGGAAGCCTCAGGTAATGTAAACCAGCGAGATGTGGGGTTGTTGGGTCACAGCATGCAGTCATTTCTAATTACTATGGACCACATCTTTACAAATAAAGAACTGAGTCTGTAGTAGCCATGTCCAAAAACTAATACAAAACAATATGATCAGAAGGTAAAACAACCTTTATGGAATTGTTTTTCTCTAATCTAGCAAAAAGGAGGAGGAGGAGGAGGAGGGGAAAACCAGAACAAACTGAAAGTTGCTCCCTTTGCGGAATCAAACACTTTGGTGCATTTTTGTCTCTTATGTCTGAAATAGAGTCAGTTATTTACCCTTGTGATTATCTAATCAAATCCACCTCAGTGCAAAATCTGAATGACTTTCTTCTTGTTAATAGTTTGAATCTGCTGGTTTTCTCTCATGACCTCTATTTGAAATGCTCTTCTTATCAAACTCATGGTGCTTCTAGGGGAAAAAAAAACACTCTAGATTCACTAATAATAGCTAATATTTATTGAGTGTGTACTACATACTAAGGGCATTGCTAGCATTCTCACAACTACTCTATGAGATAGGTACTAACTAACAGCTGAGGGAAATAAGGCAGAAAGAGTACTACATGTACCCAAAAGCCACCCAAGTCATAACTGGTTTAGCCACAGTTAAGACCCATTCACTCTCCAGAATCTTCTCTTTTAACCTCCTCACATCTCTTTTGTGACTTTTTCAATTTTCCACGTAGGTTTGGTGGTGGTGGTGGTGGTGGTGGTGTTATGGTACTTGGAGGGAACCCAGGGCCTTATTCATACTTTGTAAGTGCTAACACTGAGCTGCACCCTCAACCCATTTTTCATTTTTTATCTTTTTCTTTTTTTTTTTTTTTTTTTTTTTTTTTTTTTTT
>VMDO01000324.1:108144-131902 GCA_007922755.1 Pedetes capensis | reverse complement strand
GGATTACAAGCGTGCGCAACTGCGCCTGGCTCTCATTTTTTATCTTGAGACAGGTCTCACTAAGTCGCACAAGTTATCTCTGGCCTCAAACTGGCAGTCCCCCAACCACTGTTTCACAAGTCACTGGGATTACAATGCCACTGCTCCTGGCTTCAGAGTCATTTTATATGTTCATTTTCTCTGATTTGTCTGTATCTCCTAGTAACCATTTTCCTAGAGACAGAATTCCAAATCGGGTATGAAAGCAGTTACTTTAATTATGCTCCAGTTACCTCCCAAAATGGGCCTCTGACTGGCCCTTATTTTATTACCCTAAGCCCTACATATTTAGAAATGTAACCCAAGTTCTTTTGAGCTATGAATTCTTCAAACTTCTAGCTTTTCTTCTAAAGGCTTAAAGCTCCTAACACTCTTTAATGACTTAAAGAGACATTTTCTTTCTATTCCAAATGTCAAGCCTGCTTACCTTTTAATACATATTCAATATCTAGGTATTATAAGAGCAATAGGACTATTTGACATCCTAATTTCATTGGGCCTTACTTTAAATACCTTTGTAGCCAAGCATGATGCCAACAGTAGCATAGCACTCATCCTACTCCTTGGTTTAAAGAATATCCTGACAGCCCTTCTGATGTGAGACCAGGGTTGGACCCAGAGGACTATTAGGGCCCAGACTGAAGCATCCTTGGGAATAATCACAGTATGTCCCCTTTTCCCAGTATCTCCAACCATGTGGATGTGCGTGTGCCTGGACATGCAATACACACACACACACACACACACACACACACACACACACACACACACACACACGCCTGCTAGTAAAATCAGGTCATGTTGAACATCCAGAACAATACTGAATTGAAAAAGAAATCACAGAAGGGTAATATAAGGCACAATCCCCAAATTCACTTTTTCTTTGTTGCTGGTACTATGATATTCATAAATAAATGGACTGATGGTGATAAATGTACATGAATATGTATATTTGGATATCTATACAGAATCTTAAAATGGACTTTATGCTTTAGTCCAGAATCAGACATAATACTTTGCTATGATGTAAAATTTTAAATGAGGTTAGAAAAATGACAAAGCTGGGTGCGATGGTGCATGCCAAAAATCCCAGCAACATGAGAGGTGGAGGCAGGAGGATCACAAGTTCAAGATCAGAGGCAATTTGCGTAATTTAGCAAGACCTTGTCTCAAAATTAAAAAAAAAAAGAAAAAAGAAAGAAAAACAACAACAACAAACCTATCCAAACCTTCAACCCCTGACTCACATCTAGGATGTAAGGTTTTAAAATTAAGAAATAATTAAGCAATTTGGAGTTGATGTTTGGTGTTATTTTGTTTTGTTGGAAAGGGTCTTTGATAAGAGTTGTCTACAATCATATTATGCATAAAGGTGGAGTTCTACCCTCACTTCATACCTAACGAAAGAGATTTCAAAAGAATTCTTCAGTGGGTCTGAACATTATTAGGTGGGAACAGAGAGAACCACTGGAAGACTCCCAAAGAGCCACCCCATGCCTGCAGAGCCCTAGACGCTCACCGGGCTGGAGTCTCTGGTGCCTCCCAGAGCACAGCTCTGTGTGCATGCCCCACGGGCTTGGTGCTCCTGAAGGGCAGACACCACGTCCTGGTTACCTTGGAGACCAGGATCCTTGTTCTCCTGGCTGCTAGCACGATGTATTGTGCCCGCTCACTTTTGTTTCTATTAGGCAGGACCTGTTACGAAATGGCTCCTCCTTATAAGGTGGTGCCTTCTTCTACCCACTATCCCCCAGTCCTGAAAAAGATTGCCAAAACCTTACTTGACTCTTCTAGCCTATCAGAACCTTCTGCACACCCGATTCCTACCTATCCTGATGTGACACGTCAATCACTCCTTCTCCCCCCACACACCTAGAGTGCATAAAAGCTTCTCCCCTTCTTTCCCCAACAGCTGCTCTCTGATTTGCTAGAGACAGCCCCAGTAGCTTCTCCCAATAAAAGTCTGTTGAGTTTGTGGGTTTGGGACTCCTTATCTAACAAGCATCGAATAGGTAGTTCTTGGGCACATACCTGAACCTCACCTGGACAACATAAAAGTCAAAAGATACAGCTGACCAGCTGATTTGATAGCAGAGTAAAAGGGAACTCATTATACCTGGTATGAGTTTCTGTGCTACCACAAGAGAGATGTGCTTGTCCTGTCCTGTCAAGAACAAAAAGTAGAGATCCCTACTTTTAAGGCAGGAGTGGTAACATCTCTAAAGAACCACACATGCCTATAAGAGCAAAACTCGGGTTTTAACACTTGCCAAGGCCAAGAATGCCATGTTGGGTATTGTGACGTGCTCTTTAAACAAGATGTTACTGCTCTACTTATCTCCACCTCCTCCTTGCATGCATTGGGAGAGGTCAGAATGGCCTAAGGTAACACACAATTCATTTTGCACAGACTTATGAGTGGGAAAAGGTGTGACTGTTCATCTTATATGTCAACTGGGCTATGATAAGGAGCTCAGCTGCTTGGTCAAACACTAGCCTAGAGATTTCTGTGAAGTTATTTTGTAGATGTGATTAATATTTACAGGCTGTTGACTTTAAGATGACTAACTTCAATGACATGAGTGAGCTTCATTGAACTGGTTAAAGATCTTAAGAGCAAATACCAAGGTTTTCCAGAGAAGAAGGAATTCTCCCTCAAGACCACAACATAGAAACCTTGCCTGCATTTTTCATTCCAGGCTTACCTACAAATTTCAAATTTGTAATACTCCCTACAACCACAGGAACTAATTCCTTAAAATAAACCAATGTCTATCTAATATCTAATACTCCATAGATAGATAGATAGATAGATAGATAGATAGATAGATAGATATCCCCAAACCTACCTAATTCGTATAAGTTTTGTTTCTCTGGAGAACCCTTGCTGACATGGAGGGGAACTATCAATAATTAGTCCCAGGCAATAGGCAAGTGGGATGGTCCTGATGTATGATCTCTCTAGTTAGAACCCAAGAGCTGGTGGAATGTGTGAGGAGAATTAGAATACTCAGGGAAAGAGAGGAGAGAGAAGAAGCTGTCCACTCTCCCTGTCCATTACCATGGTCTCTAGGCTGGAACAAGACTGAAAAAAAAAATGGAGTTTTAACCAAAAGATGGGACCAGCCATCTTAAGACTAGTGTTGTATGACTTGAAGGGAACCACATTTGTGTTACTCTGGCACAGACAGAAAAGTCAAGGGCATGCCTGTGATTCATCTGGGGACAAAAGAATAAATCAGCCCCACAGAGTGGACTTAGAAAGGCAGTGGGAGACAAAATAAAGTTACTGACTCCCTACTCAGGAAGCATTCCTGAGTCACTCCAGCATCCAATGCCTCCCACATAGAGGCTCAGCCCTGGGGTTTGGGGCAAGGGACTGGGCTCACCCTCCTCCCATCCTCCAAGGGCAGCACTGCTGGGCTCCTCAACCAGGATGAGCTCAACAGATCACGCTGGCATGACTTCCTCCTCTGCTCACACCCCAGTTAACATGTTTAGCCCTATAGGGCATATGGCAACTGTGAAAGCTCTTTGACACGTTCAATAAATACTTTATATATTGGGCACATATGTATCAAGCATCTACCCTGTTCCTCATATTGTTGGATAGAAGTAAAATATAGATTTGCTGGCTTCAAGAAACTTATAATCACATGTATGCATTGGGATACTGATCTTCTTGTACTGCATTTTAATCCTCTTATGTATCTATTCTGAGTCAGTCTATATTAGAAATTCTGAGAATTCCAAATTTGATTTCCTCTCTTTTCCAAACTTAGCCCTGTAAGTTTTGTTCCTGGCTATAAAAATCAGAGCAGAGATTAGTTTTGTAGTTTGAATGAGAAGCCACAAACTTTAGACTGGGAAGAGCTGTACTGGAAATTTAGAACATGGGTAAACCTCTTTTATTGTGTGTATTTCCCACAGATACATACATAGACATTATTTTTAGATTTTCAGATTCCATTCATATAATATGCTGTTGGTAGGTGTCAGTGAGTCATGTCTGACTCATAGCGACCCTCACAGGGTTTTCAATGGCTGATTATTTCGGGATTGCCTCAGGAATGGATTGCCAGATCCTTCCCCCATTCATATAACATAGCATTCAAAAAAATGTTAAAGGCTGAAAGAACACTTAAAGACTAAAATAAATTGCTCTTCCTGAAGTGTAGAAGTAGCATTAAAATTTTCCTTTTGAAAAGCAGAGAGTTAGATGGTTAATCTAAATGATTCTTTGGAAACAATTCCATAAGACACGGCTCATGAGATTTTCAGATTTTCTTTCAGGAAGTAAGAATTAAGATGAAGCTGAGTAGTTAACATTCTTAAGCTCAAGATCCCTGCTCCATGAAAGAAAATGGAGCAGGAGGCCAAAGGTTTAGTCTGAAGTATAAATTCAGGTGTTGGTCAATAACAAAAGAACCATTAGGCAATGCAGTGGTTTAAACCTGTAATCCCAGTGATTTGAGAGGCAAAGACAGGAGAATTACAGGTTCAAGGCCAGAAGCAACCTGCCTAATTTAGCAAGACCCTGTCGCAAACAAAAAGTAAAAAATGGGCTGGGGGTGCAGCTCAGCTCAGAGGTAGAACACTTGCAAAACATGCATGAGGCCATGGGTCAGCTCTTAGTAGAAAGAAAGGCAAGGCAAGGTGAAAAGAAGGAAGAAAGGAAAGAAGGAAGGACGGAAGGAAGGAAGGAAGGAAAGAAGGGAGGGAGGGAGGAAGGGAGGGAGAGGGATGGGAAGGGAAAGGAGCGGAGGGGAGGGGAGGAAAGGGGAACAGAAGGAAAGGAAGGAAGGAAGAAAGGAAAGAAGGGAGGGAAGGGAAAGAGGGAGGGGAGGGAAGGGAAGGAAAAGAGGGAGACTAGGAGGGAGAGAAAGGAAGAAGGAAGGAAAGAGGGAAGAGAGGAAGGAAGGAAGGAGGAAAGAGGGAGGGAAGGAAGGAAGAAAAAAAGAACCAGAAGCAGACAGGGAGGTCCCCAAGGATCGACAAAAACTCAGAATGACATCTGTGTGGCTAAGCTGTGAAGAGTCATTGTCATAAGAATTTGTTGACTTATTTTCATGAAACAATGAGCTGGTGAGTTGCCACCTCTCTTGCCACTTGTCCCTCGCCATTTCCATTAAGGTATATCTGTGTTCTCATTTTAGCCAAAGATAGCTTGATTATCACTTAAACCTCTTCCTATACCAGTGTTTCCATAACTAAATCAAAGATCATCCAAAGACAGCAGAGACACAATGGGGGTGGGAATGCTATCATTCACTAAATGTTTCTTTGCTCCCTGTCTGGCAGCAGGTTATTGTCCATAAAGACAAGCAATTTTCCTGGTATGAATCTCTCCTTGTTTTCCATGAAGGCCCACTATGCCTGCGCCATATAGATCAAATCACCCTTAGCTGGTCAGCATGCCTGCGACAGCCCCCTTTCCCATCTGGCCATCACCATGTCTCTATGAGACCCCCAGCCTCCATATGCCCTCCTTCCCTGGAATTCAGTGAACCCACCTTCCCTGCAAGGACACATGTGGTTTCTGCTTCACGGAGGATCTTTGGCACATCACTGGCCCACTCCTGTTTTGCACCATGAATCTCCTGAACTTTATCAGAAATGATACAGATGTAATTAAACCTGAACTCCAGTCTCTCCTTGTGACAACTCCATGGACAATCAATGATGATAAAAGAGGCTGCCAGCCGCTGCCTGACATAGCAATGTGAGCTTCCAACTTCGATGAAGATGGAGGGTGAAGGGCAGGTCCCTCTGGCTCCATTTCAATCTTGCTTTTATCTCACACTAGCTAAAAAGCAACACTCACTTTGGGGGAATTTAGATTCTTTCTTCTCCCCTCTTAAAGACACCAAACAGACAATTGAGGGCAACAGAGCATCTGTGAAATAAATAAGAACACTTCAGGGAAGAGTAATTTGAAGTTTATCACCAAGACAATAGATTCACGCCAACACTAGAGTGACAGGCTATGCTGCCCATCTCGACCCCTGAGGACAGGACATGCCCTCCCCATGGCTTCTGCCACAAGAACATGTGAGTGAGAAGGAGGGACCCCTATCAGGGAGCTGCTCCGTGCCTCTTTCTGCAATAATGCTGTTGTATTCAAAACTAACTTTGATTACATTTGTCACTTTTCTCCTAAATTCTAGGTTTAGCCACAACTAGAGCCCAGCACATTAAAATGCCTGGAGGGAGACCAAGGCTTGAAGGAGATGTGGGCTGTGGCAGGAGCGACTGCAGAGGAAATAATCAGAACAAGGACGATGAACAAACGAGAATAAGAGGGGCCAGCTCAACTCTCACACTTCAAAACTGTGTTGAGGCGCTGTGGCAACACATCCTGTGTTGCTTTCTATTTAACAGTTGGTGTTTCAGGGGGATGAGAATCCATTTAGTTAATTCCCAGGAGAAAAAAATGCAAATGACTCGTAAACATATGAAATAAATGTTCAGCATTACTTATAATCAAAGATATGCAAATACAAAACAAGATAGCATTTTCACCTATCAAATTAATTGGGCATTAAAAGGAATTCTAATATTCAACAAGAGTGGTAGGAGGGCCCATCTCTCACTGCTGGAGTTTTAATTGGTACAACCTTTCTCCTGGCAAAATGTAACAAAACTTACAAATATGCATACTCACTGGCCCACTAATTCCCCTTCCAGGGATCTACCCAAAGGATAGAAGCAACAATTTGGGAAAAGACTTGAAAACAAAGGTTTTATTGGGATGTTACTTACAACAGGAAAAAGTACTAAAATGACTTTGTTATAAATTACATACTCTAAAGTATATGATATAAATTTGAAAACTAGATTTCAACATTCCCCCACTAATTAGTATGCTGCAGTGAATTTACATATTTTTAAGATCATTGTTAGAACATGAAGGGCGAAAGGTAATTATCACATACATAATGTGATCTCGATTTTTTAAAGTGGAAGAGAGACATCAAAATATTAACAGATTATTTTCTATGCAGGTTATTTCTGTGGGTTCTTCTCATACTTTTCAAAATTCACAATGAACATATGGTAATAAAAAATGTAAGCAGTATTTTTAAATGTGTAAATAAAAGATTAAAAGTGTGTTAGGAGGGGTTTTATAACAAACAAACTCCACAACTTGATGGCTTAAAACAATAAAGATATGTTTTTCACTCACATTGCACATCCATTGCAAGTCAGAGAGGGAACCTCCCACACCTCGTCTCACTCAGAAACAAACACTTATAGAGCCTCTATCACCTGGAGCATCACTTACCACCACAGCAAGGGGAAGGAAACATGGAAAATTATATACTGGCTCTTAATGACTTGAATCCAAAAGTGATGCACAGCATTTACACTAACATTTCACTGGCCAAAAGTTAGTCACATAACCAACCTTGCATGATAAAGGTAAGGAAGTTCAATCCTACAATGTTCCTCTGGAGAAGAACCAAGAAATATCTGTGAAAAGAACCAATGTTTACTACAAAAATATTGATTTTCTTTCTTAAGAATTCATTAGATGTCACATTGAATGTCTTTACTCCATACTTAATTAGCAGTAAAGATGTGACATTGCACATGATTTACGTGACCCCAAACAATTTGATCCTGCTCCTTGATTCAGTGCTTGGAACCAGCTATTCCAGAGATGTCTCTAATGTGACCGAGAAGTTTGATACCAGGTACAAGACTGCATACATACTGTGGCTACAATGAAGAAATATACTTTCTTCTTAGGGCCCATGGAAAATCCACAGGAATTCTAGAATTTCTCAGCCAGCATTCAAAACACAGAAAAATCAAAACAGTGTTAGAAATCTCTCCCATCTTTTCTCTTTATTGGAGAACAAAGCCCAACCATATAATCAAGGTCCTTAAGCCACTCATTAGGAACATTTTCCTAGCTGGTATAATCTGTCTGCTTTTTAAACCCTGTGCTCTGAATATACAGCTTAGAACATACCAATTCCAAAATATGACCAATATTAAATACTATCACAATCCCCTGTAGATTCAAACAGTTCATCTTGCTCACTCAGTAAGTACCATTTTTAAATATTTTTGTATTAATAAAAACCAATATAACTATGAATAACAAAAATGAAAGGCAAGATAATCTGAGCATTAAATCAACTCATATTTTTCTTTGTTAAAATATAACTTGAACAAAGTTAAAAGTGAAAGTTAATTCCACAGAACCCTGGTTTGTAGCTTGCATTGATGTGCCTCTCTAAGGGATGCAGATGATCATAGAAAATCTGATCCAAGTCAAAACCCCCAGTTATCATTGGATCTTTTCCATCATCCACTCTACCTAATTGGTCATCAAATCTTGTATATTCTAGACTTCCTAAACACCCATTTCCTCCGATCCTTTCCATTCTCAATGACTACGTTCAGGGATTCATCATTTCCCACCTAAACTACTGCAATCATTTATTCCCTCATCTTATTCCTTCCAACTTCCCTCACCAAATCACCTTCCACATGGACATGAAAAGATGTAATCCTGTTACTTCTTCTCTTAAAATCCCTCAGGGACCTTCCTTCATCTAGAGGATAATGTTTAGACCAAGAAAGGAAAGTTCTCTCCCTATGGCCCTAGGCTAACTAACCCCCACAAGCCTAGAGCAGCTTCCCAAAAAGTGTGTTCTGTGGTCCAATAAATTGGGAAAAATATAACACCTTAAACCTGTTTCTTTTCTTCAGGGATTATCAAAGTGGAGAATTCAGGAAAAGTGACTGAATGAATCCCAGGGCTGAGCCTTTGTTTCTTGTCTCTTCCTTGCCTACATTTATACTCTGATCACCCAGGCTCCAGGTTTGAAATATGGCCTCTAGGATGATCACTTTTTAATTTGTATCTCCAGCCCACACTTCATTGATCATCAGACTGCCTATGCACAATCTCCAACCAGGAGTCTGACAACCATCTGAAACTTAACTCATATCCCTTCATCTCCCCCT
Organism: Pedetes capensis; assembly: GCA_007922755.1. Classification (NCBI taxonomy): domain Eukaryota; kingdom Metazoa; phylum Chordata; class Mammalia; order Rodentia; family Pedetidae; genus Pedetes; species Pedetes capensis. The sequence goes on along the minus strand of VMDO01000324.1, from coordinate 122,881 downwards.
TGCCCACCTCAGCTAATGGCAACTTCATTCTTCAAGTGCTCATGACACAAATCATGATATAATTCTTGATTCTTCTATTTTTTCCCACACTCCCTATTTAATCCATCAGCAAATCCTATCAGCTCTATATTATAAATATATCCAGAGTTTAATTACTTCTTACAACCCCACTCTGCCATCCTGGTCTGGGTTACCTTCATCCCTCACTAGGAATATTTAAAGAGCCCTCTAAAGGTAGTCTTGCCTCTGCCCTTCTACCTTGGACTCTATTCTCAATTCAGGTTTAGTGCTTCATTTATTTCATCAGGCAACAGTATCCTTCTCCTCAAAACCCTGCCTGGCTTCTCCTTTTACTCAGAATAGAAGCTATCCTTATTATGATGATAACTTCAAGGCCTCTCTACCTACCTCTCCCATCTTCTCTGCCTCCCTCTGTGGTCTGTAAATACATTGGCCTCACTCTGATCCTCCAAACACTGGGTGCATTCAGCTCCCTCTTTCCAGATTGCCCTTTAGCCAGAGATCGACCTACCTCACTCTTCTTTCAGGTTTTTACTCAAATAAAAGCTTTTGATGAGAACTACCTTGACCTCCCATTCAAAATTCCCACACTCCTCTCCCTAGCAATCCCAGTGGGCTTTCCCATTCTATTTTTCTCCCTATAACAATAATACTCAACTCCAAAATACTATACATTTTAAGTTATTTTGTTTATTGCTTGTGTTTCCCATTGGACTGTAAACTGCCGGAGGACAGGAAACATGATCTATGCTGTTCACTCCAGTGCCTAGAACAATGCCTGGCATATAGTAGGTATTTGAAAAATGTGTTAAATGAAGGGATGAATCTCAAAATTATTTTGCACTGATTTCTTTTTTCATAGGGAAATTATGACCAAGTGTTCCCACCCTTTCTGCTCACCCTACCTTCTAAAGAGGGCTCTGGCTCTGCCTGCCTGACCCTTTCTCTCTCCTTTCCCAATTCCTGAGATCCATTAATACACATTGTGGAAGTTGGGCCTAGCATATCTTGGTAGACTTTTAAATACAAAAGGTGACAAATCTTTCATTATGCCTTCTTGACGTTGTTCATCAAATCTACTTCACTTATTTAAAAATCATTCACTAAATGTTAGCTATGTACCAAGAAGTATGTTAGACCATGAGGGCAAAAATGACTAAATGGACACAGAATTTGACCTCTGAGAGAAAATACAGAGTCAAATGTTGGATAATGAACACGTGATCAAGTGTTATGGAGTGCAAAAGTGTGGAAGTGGGAGAAGACAGTAGTAGCAGCTTGGATCAATTGGAGGAAGGTAAGGCATTTCTAGGAGAGGAGATAGGATGGTAGTCAAGGAAGACCTTGTAAACCCTGCAGCCAAGCTTGCCACAATGGTAGCTGAAGCTTTTCCTTGTTGAGATACTCAGTGGAGGGGTGGATTTCTCAGGAGGGATCACAATGGGGCAAGAACTCAAGGGAAGGCATAAGACTGAGGTGACTGGTATGGATAGGTCCCCAGTGCCCACCCTCCATGCTGGCTGGGCTCCCATATACACTTACTCTGGCTTACATACTATCTTCTGTGTGGCACATCTGTCTTGTCTGTTTATTGATGGGCTTTCAGTAAGTGTTGTTCTTGATTACAGCACAAAGTTGCCAACCGTGGTTCTAGTCATGCTCAGGGTGTGAGCAGGAGAGGAAAGTGTCACTGAGGCGCTGGCTTCATCCCTTTCTGAACGGTTCTTCCAGCATCCCCAGTTCTACTTATATCACCTTCCTCGAATTATGCATGTTGCCCATATGAAGTCCCTACCATATACTGAGAAATGAGCCAATGATTTGGTCCAATTCTTCTTGGCCATTCCCCTGCCTATATCACACTTAGATTTTCCTGGAGTTACAGAACTTCATGGAGTCAGCATTCCTTTCTTCTTCTTTGGGTATAAATCTATCTTCTTTACTAGGTTATAAGGTCGTTGAAATCAGGAACGTGCTTTAGGCAACTCTGTATCTCTCAGGTGCTCACAGGATACCTACTTGTTGTTTGGTTGTTGTTGTTGTTGTTGTTGTTGTTGTTGTTGTTAGGTACTGCCAAGTTGGTGCCCAAGTCATAGTGAACCTATGTACAACAGGCAAAACAATATTGTTGTGCTTCTCTGCTATTTAGGGTTTTCAATGGTGGATTGATTTTTGGGAGTGGGTTGCCAGGTCCTTATCCCAAGCCTATAGCACCTGGTATTCCCACATGGTCTCCCACCCAAGTACTAATCAGGCCCAACCCTGTCTTTCTTCAGAGATCTGACATGATTGGACACTACAGAGTGGTATGGCTGCAGGACTGGTACACTACGGATATTCAATAAATATGTACTGAATTTAAAGTCATTGTGCGAGGGAGGTCAACTAGAGGTAGCCATTGAGTACAGGCTTCCTGGAAATCCCTTAGCAGGACATGTGAGCCCCACAGATGAGCTGGACTGATTCGGAAATGGAGCATTGATCCAGAGGAAATTAGAATTCCCAGACTTCCATTAGAGGGCAGCATAGTTATAACATCAAGACATAATCTGCTGTCTAATTGCTGGTCTGTGATGGTAGAAAGTGCACCCCAGCCCAAAAGACAGAAGGAAAACTGCAAAGAAAGCATTTATGGATATAAACAATTTTTCTTTATTCCTCATCTGGGCCCTGAGGCCTGTGATTTGGCACCAATTTTTCATTTGTGGTTGTTTGTTTCAGATAATAAAACTGTTCCTTTAAAATAATGGGACTATATTGAATCTAAAAATAAATATCAAAAGACTAAAGTCCCTGGGTGGGAGCAATTATTGCAAAAGGACCAGCCAACCTCAAAACAGCTGTTAAGGGATCTTGGAGCAGGCAAGAGGAGCCTGGACTCCTGGCTGATGGAGTCACATGGGCAGGCTGACAAACCAAAATAGAAGAAATTTTAAAACACAGAAAATATACACATAGCAACAGTACATACGCTGCCCCCTGAATACTGCTCTTGTTTGATTATCATTGGCCACTATTTGCCATATTGTTAGAATACTTCGTGAAATGGATAAAAAATGAGCATTGAACATATGAGGGAAAACAATGACAACTATCAAAAAGCAGAACAAAGAGCTACTTGTAAATGTCCAAGAGGAATAACACTAGGTTCCAACTTTGCAGTTAGATAGAATAAGTTCCCATGAGTAAGCAAATGAGAAGTAAGCCAAGCTAATGTGGCTTTATTTCAGTAGTCTGTTTACTTATTCCCCAATGCATTCAGAGAAAGAAAGTGACAAAATCATTCCATGAATTCCTAGCACAACAGTTACCCAGAGTTCAAAGCTATTTTAGAACTGCCTTCTTCCACAAGATCTGCTCTTAGACAATTCACAAACACAACCTAAGTTTATTTTCAGAAGCTTCTTTATAAAGACAATTCTCTTAGAAACATGGCATTAATACATACACATTTTCCTCTTCCTGGATGACTATTTCAATGTTATTTAAGGGCTACATTCCAATCAGAAAGCATTTGATCAATTATTTTTAAGTATATAATAGATTTTGCCATTATGTCCTCAATAAACATTTATTGAGCATCTACTGTGTTCTAGACACTCTACCATAAGAGGCCAGAAAAAGTGTTAGTTCCTATAACTCACAAAGCTCAGGGTCTAGTGGCAGAGTTAGAAGGAAATGGACTTAGCCAGCTAAATAAGGCAAGTGCTGTGATCTAGAAACACAGCAGATTGGTAATGACCCCAGGTGAGGTCAGGGCAAGGGCTGGGATAGGAAAGGCTTTCTAGGGAGAACATATAGTGGGTAGTAAAATCCACCTCACCCAGGTGGATTTACTAGGACCTGTCAAGAAAACAAGAGAATTTATGACATCTGCTTATCCACAACAAAAACAGAAACTAGTATTGGTCAAGAGCTTACTCTATACCAGACATTAAGGTAAGTGCTTTGAATAATAAATCATGCTGAGAAAACATGGTTAATACATACAAAACAAAAGGATATCAACATATAGCTGCAGTAGGAAGAATAACACCCCCTCTAAAGACACCAGTGGTTTTATTCTTGGAACTTGTGAATGCATTTCATTGACTTAATATGTTCTTATGGAAAAGGAGGCTTTGCAGGTAAAATTATGGTGACAAACTATAAGATAGGGTCCTGGGTTATCCTGGGTTACCCATGTGCACCCATTGCAATCACAGAGACCTTAAAAAGGAAGAGAAAGCCAAAGGGTGAGATGGGATTGAAGACAGAAGCAGAGGAGACAGTCCAAGCATATCACATGGCCAGGGAGCCACCAGCCAAGCAACATGAGCAGCCTCTAAAAGCTCAGAACCACCCCAGCCTCCAGCTAGCAAGGAAATGGTGACATCAGTCCCCTGAACCACTGGAATTCAACTTGGCCAACAATCTGAACATTCCTAGAAGGACCTAATCCTCCAGAGCCTGCCCACTTGTGGAGCTGGAGCTCAGCCTTGTGACCCTCAAGTAGAGAAACCAGCCAAGCCCCCCAGACGTCTGACCTATCAGTATTGTTGTTGTTGTTGTTAGGTGCCGTCGAGTCATGTTCGATTCATAGCGACCCTCATAGGGTTTTCAATGGCAGATTGTTTCGCGATTGCCTTGAGAGTGGATTGTCACGTCCTTCTCCCATTTTTGTGGTGCTGGGAATAGAACTCAGGACCTCAGAGACTGCAGAGCGGCGCTCTACCAACTGAGCTAAATCCCAGTGACCTATCAGTCTAGGAGATAGTAAATTTGTATTGTCTTAAGCCAATAAATTTGTGGTATGTTTCTATGGAGGTAATAGAAAATTCACACAATGACATTATCTGATTGACAAAATAAGTGTTAAAAATATTATCACCCTATCTACACAGGCTAAAACCTTTCCAAATATTCCCTTTCACTCTTATATATATGCAAGTTTGGTATTACTCTCTCTATTTCACAGACAGCAAAACTGAAGCACAGGGACTTTTAAATAACAGCCACAGCTAATAGATAGAAGAATCGGGACGTGAGCCCAGGTTTGTGAGATGCCAACACTCCTCTGCACGCTGCCCTGCTGCTCACCTGGGTTATTACTCTCTCATGGGTTTATGCTTGGTCCAAAGCACTTCTCTATGCATTATCTTAATTGAACCCTCACAGTCTCGGAGGCAGACAGGGAAGGAAGCACTCACCACTTTTTACAAATGGAACACCCAGTCTCTCCCCCTCTCACATAAATTGTGAGCAGCTTGTGATCCAGAGTGAGAGCATGGGCCTTCCAACCCCCAACTCCACCTGCCCTACTCTACCTCAGCAGTGCAGAAAAACACCCACCTCACCACGAACTGGGAGCAGTCACCGGTGCCTGGCACCTGCAGTCCATCTTCACAAAGGCAGTGGGAGTAGCTGCTGTTACAGATGGAAACACTGATGGGCTCTGGGTGAGAAGTCAATACTGTGAGTGAAGCTACAACCAAACCTTCGCTGCTACAGCTAGAGAGGGTGCTTTGCTCCATTACAACAATTATCAGTAAGTGCTGTAACATGACTTTAGAGAAGATAGCCACATCTTTGGTGTCCTCCACAGCTGTGCTGGGGGCTGGCCATGATGCTTCTAATGCTTCATTTTTACCTGGTTATTTAATGCACCACTTTCTAGAGCCATTTTGTGCCTAGGGCTTTTAAAAAAAAAAGACAAAAGCTGGTTTTTGAGAAGACCCCAAAGAAATCTACTTTATCTATAACAAAATCCACTTACCAGAAGTTCCTTCTGGAATGCCTATGAGACTCAAGCAGCATGCCAGGCACTGGTGATATAACTCTGAAGAAAACAACCTAGGTCCTTGCGTATGTTGTTGTTGTTGTTAGGTGCCGTCAAGTTGGTGTCCAACTCATAGTGATCCTACATACAACACACAAAACACTATTATCAGTGCCTCTCTACTATTCAGACAGCTTTCAATGCCTCATTGTTTGGGAGTGGGTTGCCAAGTCCTTCTCCCAAACCTACAGCACCTGGTGTTCCCAGGCGGTCTCCCATCCAAGTACTAACCAGGCCCAGCTGTGCTTAGCTTAGGATCTCTGACGGGATTGGACACCCCAGCGGCATGGTTGCATGCCCCTACCTACATAGGGCTCAGATTCTCCTGGAAACACAGACAATAAATAAGTTAGCAAATGAATTAGATAACTGCATTTGAAAGACACAGTAAAGGCAATAAATAGGAACTAAAGAGATGGAGGGATACCTGTTTTAAGGGTGAATGAGGCAGAGGGTCTGGTCCTGGGGACTACAAAGCTCAGAGCAATCAGGATTCTGCATTGCCCACCTAAGAGAGCACACCCAAGAGAAATCCCTATAAACTGGGCCTCATGAGAGACAGGGTCTTAACCCATGGAGACAGCCTCAATCGGCAAAACCCGGTATCGCAGGATGGTAGGGGTAGAAGGTGTAAGTAATTCAGTTCCTAAAAAAATACACCTGATCTTCTCCTCTGCCACTTACCCTATGAACTTATGCTATTTACTTAACGTTTCTGCCTTTTGGTTTCTTCACAGGATTGTGTGGATGTATGTAAGTCACTGAATAGTGTTCTATATCTAGTAAGTCCTCAATAAATACGGTTTCTGGAGCATAGTTATAACCTGTTAATATTAGCTGTCTTAAGGCTGTGCCTGCCCTGTGAAGCAAAGTCTACTGGCACTGGGTCTACTCATAACTCCCCCATAAAATGATGCATACTGTTAAGGGTTACATTGAGTACCCCCGCCCAAATTGTATGCTGAAGTCCTAACCCCCACTACCTCAGACTGTGATCTTATTTGGGAAAAGGGTCATTGCAGATGTAATTTACTAAGTTAAGATGAGGTCCTATTTGAGAAGGAGGGTGGACTCCTAATCCAATGACTCATATCGTTAGAAAGAGGGGGCTATTTGGACACAGACATAGATACACACAGAGGGAAGATGAGGTGAAGAGACAGACAGAGAAGACAGCAAGAGAGGGGCCTCAAACATATCCTTCCTAGAAGGGAACCAATCATGCCAGAAAGTTAATACCTTATACCTTCCAAAGCTGTGAGATAATCAGTTTCTGCTGTTAAGACACCAAGTCTGTGGTGCGTTCTTACAGCAGCACTAGCAAATGAATACATTTTCCTTAAGTGTATGAAGCATATATTGTGTACCTTCAAGTCCCCCATGTCTAGCAGTGTTTAATAAACATGTGGAGTGCATGAATAAGTATCTGGTATGGTAGACCATATTCCCAATAAGATATGCCAGAGGAGAGGAGTTAGAGGCTTTTATTAAAAGCCTCAAATACAGCTGGCAGTGAGGGATCAGCCAAACTGGGTATCTCAAGTCAATATGTAGACAAGGGCTTGACCCTGTACCAAGAGCAAGTCCTAGGAGCCCCATTGGGCAGAGGCACAGCCTTGTTCAAGAGGCCTGGTGGACTGAATGTAGGTACTGTGAAGTCTGTGCCTAGGAGTCTCCCTCATTGCACTGGGCTACAATCAGGTGTGGGTCGATGGTAGGTTACTACCAAAAGTAAGCAGTATCTACACAAGCAGATGGACTCACGGAGCCAATACGGTGACCATGGGAAACTCAGAATAGGAGCCAAGCAGAAGCCCAGGTCATCACCTGGAAGGCCAAGGAGGGGGAGGGGGAGGACACAGAAGCTCAGTGCAGCTTCTCGTGGGAGGTGGACAGACATCTTGCTGTTGTTAGGTGCCATTGAGCTGGGTCCAACTCATAGCCACCCTCTTTAGGGATTGTTTTGGGAATGGATTGTCACATCGTTCTCCCATTTTTGAAGTGCTGGGGATTAAACCCAGTACCTCAGAGAGTGCAGAGCAGCACTTTACCCACTGAGCTAAACATGAAGGAGTGCCACATCCTGAGCCCACAACTTGGGGAGAAGTAACTTTAAGGCCTGTCTTCATAGAGGGTGGAGACAAAAGCTAAGCCAGCAGAGGGGCCAAAGCACCCTTAGAGAGGGTGAGGTCAGCAGAAGCAAAAGGAGGAGAAAGGAACCTTCCTTGTAGGGCAGAAGGATGAGGAAGAAAGAGTTAAGGTCGTAAATGTATACAGAAAAAGGAGGCGGGGGAAGAGAATTTTTGTAATTGAACTATTCCAATTGACTGCTGACTCTACACTGCTCAGATCCACCAGGTAATTACTCAATTCTCTATTTCATTCCATTTGCATAGCCAGAGCTATGGCAGTTAGTGGGAGGGGGTGGAGTTTAAGAACTGATTAGAGGACATCACTCCTGGCAGACCTAGGTTATTCTTGTTAAAAATGATGCCAGGAAAATTATAATTAAAATGAGAACATGGTGAACAACAAGAGCCCCTTTCCTTGAATGTGAAATAAATTTTAACAGCTACCTTAGCTAAAGAACCCAAGACATTCGACCTTCCAATAAGGCTAAGCAGAGTTTTCTATCAGAGTGAAATAGAAACTATAAATCAAACATTTCATATCTAAAGTCCAAGTTGTTCCAGTGAGTAAAATTTCCCACTCCAACAGTCTGGTCTTTTTTTACTGGCTGGCTATCAGATTTCCTTGACTCCAGAACTATATGGATCCTGTTTCTTCATCTTAAATCTGCGAAACTACCATCAAGAGCTATAGTCTTGACTACTTGTGACATACTATCCAAGATAAAGGAGCTGGTCAATAATAAATAAGACTGTGTGCAAGATTCTATCAAGTATATATGGTTTGAGATGAAGTCATGGGGAGGGAGGAGATAGGGAAAGAGGGAAGGAGGCAGGGCTGGAGAGTTACTGAATGATTCCCGAGAAGGAGGCAGGCAGCAGAAAGCACAGAGGAGCTTCAGCTCAGAGGAGAAGATTTAGAGAAGATTTAATATGGAGAACCTAATTCTCCTGATCCAAGCACCAGGAAAATGTGTGTGAATCCTAGCTGGGCTCCTTAGCAAGGGAGGGACGCTAGGGGTCCACAAAGAAACCAAAACATGCTCGAGGAGCCAAAGGCAAGTATGACATGCTTTATTACAGGGTGGTCCTCTCCATTCCCTCCTTGGTGCCACTGCCCATGGTTGTTGCCCTCTGAATGCCCCATTGCCTCTCCATGTCCCCCAGTCCTCTCAGTGGTCCATCGTCTCCATATCCAGTGCTGGTGGAGGGGCTTCTTAAGGCTTTTACATAATAGTGGCTAATTGCTAAGACCACTGCCCAATCACATCACAGTTACATGGGATTACATCATAGTAATATTGTGCACAGGAGGAGGACCTGGCAATCCACTCCCAAGGCAATCCTGAAACAGCCATTGAAAACCCTATGAGGGTCGCTATGAGTCGGATACTGACTCGATTGCACTTAACAACAACAACAACAATATTGTGCACATGCACCAGTCTGTGTCTCCCACCCCACCCCACACAGCCTCCTTATCTCAGTCTGCTTACATTCTAATACCAGTCACCCTGACCTGGCCTAACAGTGTGTCTTCCTGGAGCCTAGATTTTTTCCATGGCCTTTGCAAACTCAGTATGGGACCCAAAAACCTTCCTGAAGAGGCAGAGCTTAGATCTTGCAGGAGATGGCTGCTTATAGGAGCTTCAAGTTTTGCTTTTGTTTTTGTTTTCTGGGATGCTGTTTGCTAATAGGGAGGGGACCCAGAGCCATTTGGCTGACTGATACCCTCCTTCTGATGAAAATATAAGAGAATCCTCCCTCAGCAGTTTGATTCAGAGCAACATAAAATAAGGTCCTGTGGTCACAGTCACTCTCCACAAACTCTCCATAAAGTAGCAAGAGAACATTGGATGGGGTGTGGCCAGCACTCCAGTGGGGAGCCGTATTCCAGGGGAACCGGCAGCCACAGCAATAGGCTATCAGGTCCTCTGCTGACCCAGCCCAGCATCTTCAATGAGGTAGGGCTGGAAGTGCCAGGATCCCTCAGTGCCTTCCCTTGGGAGTCTCGGGTGATAGGACATTTCAAAATTATAGCAATAGGTAAAGTGGCAATCACTATTCCAATTATTAAAGCTTAGCTCCTTTCTCTGCAGCCACTTTTCCAACCACCCTCCCCCTTTGCCTGGCTCCTATGCTGGGGCATGTTCAGTGCAGGTTCAGAGAGTAACTTGGAAAAGAACTTGGTAAGTCCAGAAGAATGACTGACACATGTCTGCACTCATTCAGGTGACACCTGCCATTTACCTCTGGCCAACTGTATACCAAGGCTTCCCACAGATGCCACCAGCCTTCCTATCTACAAACGCCTTAGTCGGGTTCCAATGGTTCTCATCCCTAAATCCCATCAGAATTATCCGGGGATGTTTGAAAAGAAAAATACTAACAGCACCAAAAGCAAGCCCTATCCTGGAGGTTCCGGTTTGGCAAGTTTGGGGTGAGTTCCAGTCCACCAGCAGTGTGTTTCCCAAGCTCCCCAGGGGAGTCTAGCATGCAGACAGAAGGGTGCTCGGTCATGCGCCAGGTCCTCTGGGTTGGTCTCCACAAGGATAGATGACCACTCTGAGTTAACACACTTGACAAAAGTGGCCCCACTCATTACTAGTTTTTTTGACTAAATTCTCAGAGGAAAACTTATATCCAGACTCATTCTCAATGTATCAATAGAACAAATGCCCTCTATTTGTTTGGATTGAACAAATATCTGTTGAATGTCTATTGTGGACCAGACACATAGGCTTCAAGCAATTTCTCCATTTATTTTGTTCTCTGTATCTCTCCCTCTTTTTTCTTACACACACACACAGCTTTTATGTATGTTATATGTAACATATATATGATACATTTGATGCCTATACCTAGACATATTTATCTATAAACCTTACAGTCTGTTTGCATCAAGAACCAATCCTCCAACATAATCCTAAGGTTCCATGTAATGAGAATATGAAAAAACACTCAGAGCCTAAATACATCTCATGCACCCCTCTTTCATGACTTTTCATCTCCTTATCGAGTTTCTATTAGCCTAAGGTCCTAACTACTGTTAAATATTCAAGAAGCCCAAATAAAATGCCTTTCCTACTTTCTCTGCTCTGCCCTTTCAAGTATTTAATTTTTACCAAGCTGTCAGGAAAAGCACAATCATGAAACTCCTCAACCAGGTTTCATAATTTTCTTGTGTGCCCAAAACCTGAAAGAAAGGGAAGAAAATCCTGCTATTGTAAATATGCTTATATAGGAGCCTTAAAGACCAAAGATCTGGGACCACAAGAGCAGCCCTAATTAGTATCAATCTCTCTGCCTCTGAGCCTGGGCTCTACCTCCTGCCCACTTTCACCATTGTTCCCTACTTTAGTTATATTCGCATCAGTCTTCCCCACTAGGCTATAGCTGATCCAGAATCTGTGATACCTTCACTCCTGTCCACCCATCCTCCAACAAAGAATGTACCTAATCATAGTTCACGTGGGTTAAGGACTTACCTGAGCCAGGCACCGTCCCAGGGGCTTTCACTTACAATCTCTAATCAGCACTCAACCCTGGGAATTGAAAACTCCCATTGCCCTTTGTACAGATGAGGACACAGGAGTGCAGAGTTTGAGCAACTTGCTCACATTTCCTCAGGACCCATGAGGCAGAATCCAAATTCAAATCCAGGCCATCTAGTTGCAGGTCCTCTTTCACAATTAGATAATGCTGGGACTTAGACAAATAAACACAGCTGTTTCCACGGTTTTGATGCAGTAGGAGGGAGCTGTAGCACCGTCTAGCTATGTGACCTTGAGAAAATTACCAAGCCTCTCTAAGCTTCAGTGTCTGCCTACAGGAAATGAGACTAACAGTGATGCTGAGCTCCTGGGATTAGTGTGATGATTAAATTAGATAATGCATGCAAAGTATTGAGCATAGTGTCAGGCATTTAGCAAATACTTGATAAAACTAGCTGCTGCTGCTGCTGCTGCTGCTGCTGCTGCTGCTGCTGCTGCTGCTTCTACTACTACCATTTGGATTTCTATCATTAAGGGAATTTTTGGTTGCTCCTCAGTCAAACCGACCAATGCCTCCCTGCCTAAGAGCAGTGAGCAGCAGCCACTAACATTTAGAAATAACTTTATTTAAATATAATTCACATACCATACCATCCATCTATTTAAAGACACCCCTACCCGTCTGCCAGTTTGTGGTGCTGTGGGGGCTTGTGTGTTGCTGTGATGCTCAAAGATATGCCATTGCTATTTCAGATACCAGCAGGGCTATCCATGGTGGACAAGTTTCAGCTGACCTTCCAGACTAAGCCAGATAAGAGAGAAGGACCCAGCAGCTACTCCCAAAACAATTAGCCTTTGAAAACCTTATGAATAGCAGAGAAGCACTGTCAGATATAGTGCCAGAAAATGAGCCTCCCAGGATGGAAGGCATTCAAGAAATGACTGGGGAAGAGTTGCCTCCGCAAAGTACAGTTTACCTTAATGACAAGAATTGCTGATGTGGCATGACTCCAAATGGGAAGAAATATAGTGGCTGCAACATTGCGTTCAAGCCTAAAAAGATCGTGTGCATGGCACAGTGTTGGGTAGTTGTCCTTAAGGTCGCTATGAGTCAGGCCTGAAACAACACCACCCAACAACAATATTTAAAGAAAAGGAAATCCAGAGAAGGTTGTGCATGCACTATTTCACAGTTTAAGGAGTATATTTGTTTTAGAGACAATAGGCAGGAGACCTGTTTGGGGAGACCTCCCCCAGCATTTAGGAAGATCAAAGGATTTCTGTAATCAGCTGCAGTGATAGGACCAACGTGAAGACTGAATGCAAGTGAGGCTGCCCTGTAACTTCCAGATCCACGTAGACGTGGGGGTCATGAACGGGAATGAAGCCATCTGCCCAGGCCTTCTTTCATGGGCTCCAGCTTCTGCCTCTCTCAATAATTTTTCATATATCCACAGAGTTGTACAACCATCACTACAATCCATTTTAGAACCAATTTGAAATTTAGAACCCAATTTAGAACCAAACTTAGAATCAATTCCAGGAGATTTTTCATCACCCAAAAAAGAAACCCTGGATCCATTAGCTATTATCCCCATTTATCCTAACATTTATCCCAAGCTCTCACCCCCTACCCCTGGCAACCACCAATGTATTTTCTGTATGTTATGAGTGCTTCATATAATGGAATCATACAAAATGTGGTCTTTGTGATGGACTACTTTTGCTTAGTAGGATGTTTTCAAAGTCCATCCTGCCTTGTTGTTGTTGTTAGGTGCCATCGAGTCGGTATCCAACTCCTAGCGACCCTCATAGGGTTTTCAATGGCTGACTGTTTCCGGATTGCCTTGGGAGTGGATTGCCAGGTCCTTCTCCCATTTTTGTGGTGCTGGGAATTGAACTCGGGACCTCAGAGACTGCAGCGCAGCACTCTACCAGCTGAGCTAAATCCCAGCCCCATCCTGCCTCAGCATGTACCAATATGTCATTTCTTTTCACTGCTAAATAACATTCACCATATGGATAGACTTCATTTTATTTATCCATTCATTAGTCAATGGGTACTTGGGTTGTTTCTGCTTTGTGTGTGTGTGTGTGGCTATCACAAATAGTGCTTCTATGAACATCTATGTATGAGTCCTTGAGTAGAGATGTTTTAAAGTCTCTCTGGTATATACATAAGAATAGAATTGCTCGGTCATATGGTAACTCTATGTTTAGACTTTTGAGGAATTGCCAAACTGTTTTCCAAAGCAAATAGCCACTAATCTTGCACTTGCTTCAAGGTGACCTGGAATAAGTCACTGAATTTCACTAAACTTCCATTTCCTCCTCTGCAAAATGAAGATATTATGTCCCAAAGGAGATTTTGTAATGTAAAGTGCCATCTACTGCCTGACACCAAGGTGGCTAACAAGAGGTAGGTACTCTGTGTCCCTGTGGATGATCCTCTGTCCTTTCCTGCCTCTCTGATTTGCACTGGGAAGGGAAGGCCTGGACCAGAGGAGGTCTGAATGCAGCCTAACAGGGGAATTGTTGTTGTTGTTGTTGTTGTTAGGTGCCATGGAGTCGGTATCCGACTCATAGCGACCCTCATAGGGTTTTCAATGGCAGATTGTTTCAGGATTGCCTTGGGAGTGGATTGCCAGGTCCTTCTCCCATTTTTGTGGTACTGGGAATTGAACTCGGGACCTCAGAGACTGCAGCGCAGCGCTCTACCAACTGAACTAAATCCCAGCCCCCAACAGGGGAATTAGGTGGAGAAAATAAAACTGCAAAATCGTGCTACCTTCCTGGCTGATGTTACCAGTCTCTAAAGTCAAGAAAAACAGAAAATAAACTATTTTCAACTTCGGTGTGTATATGTTCACTTTGCTTCCATAAACTATAAACTGGATTTTTTCCCAGAAACCACAAGTAAAGTAAAAATCAATAATTCAAGTTTTATATGCTAATGTAATTTGGTGGCAAATGTACAACAATGGGCTCTGTTCGAACAATATTCTCTCCATTGCCAGAGTTTCCTACCAACTGCATCTCCAGAAAGGCCTGCAAAAACAAAACTCAGCAAAACCACCATCCTCATGAGCCTGAGTAGATTGTGGAAGTGTGAGCCCCCAAGTCCCATCATGCCGAAGGCCCTGATTAGCATTTCTGTTTCTGGCAGAAATGACTTGACAGTCCATCAACCCCAAATAACAATACCATAGCTCGGCAAAAAGAGTGTTGGGTTCTTAGGAGAATTGTTATTTAGGGTAAAAAATACCCCTTGGGCA
>VMDO01000324.1:68221-108044 GCA_007922755.1 Pedetes capensis | reverse complement strand
GGAAAAGAAAGAAGAAAGAAAGAGAGACTCTTCGATTGGGAATTGAAAGATTTAAGGGGAAAATGTATAGAATTTGCTTACTATTATCCATGAGAAGGTTAATAGGGAAAATGATGGGAAGGTTAACAAGAAACTTCTGAGTAACTAAAAGCCACTTGAGGTGTTCTTTATGTGGAAACACACACACACACACACACACACACACACACACATAAACTGAGTATCACAGCTTATCCAATTATCTAAGCACTCCATTGTTACTTAGTAAAAGTATACAGCAGATAAATATCCTAGCCATTTCTAGATGTGGTGTTGCTCAATTTGAGGCTAGATTCTATGTAAAGCAAGTGTGGCACAGAGTCCCTCAGTTACTAATGTACTATAATGACCTCATTATAGGAGTCCACCCCTAGAAGGCTTAGACCCCAGCAAATACTACCAGTAGGGGCAGGAGGGAGAGTGTCTGGCATTAATGCCACAGAATAAGTATAGCAAACTGCCTTATTAAACAAAATCAAGGTATAGGGAGAGGGATGAATTTTGTCCTGGAATAGTCGAGCTGATTCCTTCTGATCAAGAAGGAAAAACTGCAAAATTGAGCCCCTAAATCTATAATGGGGCTGGAAGTTAGCTCAGTTGGCAGAGCATCGCTCTGCAGCATCTGAGGTCCCAGGTTCAATTCCCAGCACCAAAAACATGGGAGAAGGACGTGGCAATCCACTCCCAAGGCAATCCCAAAAGAGTCAGCCATTGAAACACTGTGAGGGTCCCTATGAGTTGGACATGACTCAACAGCACCTAACAACAACGATGAATCTATAATGTTCCCCACAGCCAGCACCTCGCACACACCTATAATTCCAACAACATGAGAGGCTAACGCAGGAGGATCATGTGTTTGAGGCCAGAGGCAGCCTGCGCAACTTAGCAAGACCCTGACTCAAAACAAAAAATAAAAAAGGGGATGGGTACAGTTCAGTGGTAGAGCACTTGCCTAGCATGTGCAAGGCCCTGGCTTCAATCCTAAGCACCACACAAAAAATTAATTAATTAGTTAATTAAAATGCTCCCTGTTACCTAAGGCTTTGTTAGGTTGCTGCCCTCCCCAGGCTGTCTTGCTCATCCTTTGGTCTCCACATAGAGGCCACTTCCCATAGCCTGAATTCCCCGGCTCCCAAGGCCAGATGTGTGACTCCCTGTTCGTGCAACTCCCTATGATCACCTCCTTATGAAGCTGCCTCTTTACATCTGCATCTCCCCTGCTTAACTGCAAGTTCCTAGAAGGAAAGGCAAAAGCACATAAGGAATCCTCAGGGCCAAGGCAATGCATGGTCCATGCAGTACCTTGATAGCTGTGCTAACTTAATTGATGTCTCTGGCTGGGAAGGAAAAAAATGGAGTCTCCACCCAAGAGGGAGACAAACCCTGAACAGGCACACCGGCCAAGGTAGAGCAAGACAGCTCCAGAAGGGAGGGGCACAGGAAGGTCAGGCTGAGAGCAAAACATCTCAACAACAAGACCAGGCCTCTGGCCAGTCAATACCCTTTGGAGCTTCCTTTTCAGAATTTCACTTAGAGCAAAGAAGCCTAAGAGTCAGTGAAAGAGTCAAAGCCTTTTACAATGATGAAATGTTTTCAAATAAGGAGGGTGGATCCCGAGTACAGATGAATAGAAGAACAGAGGCAGACAGACATGAGTTCAAATTTTGACTTCGCAGCTAGCTAGTAAAGCGGCAAATTAGATCTCCCTGCACCTCAGTTTTCTTACCAGCAAACTAACAATGGTAATAGCTGCCATTGCAGAGATATGTTGATTAGATGAAGTCATGAGAGGCATATATTTGGCACTCTATTAGGTGATATTTCTTAGTGATAGATGTGCATGTGTGACAAGGTTTCAGCAACATTTAGAGTTATGATTCCCAAATATTTACTAAATTTGTTAGTGTTGTGTCAAGTAATATAAAGACAAGCTATGCTTCCTGCCCACAGGGGAAATCATAGTCTATTGAATTAAATAGGCACAGGACCAGGTGTGGCACAGAGAGGTTAAGACTTGCCTAAGGCACCCAGGTGGCAGAAGTAGGACAGAAATACAGGTGGCAGAAGTAGGACAGAAATACAGAATCGGTTATTGTCAGAGGTTGCTCCTTCCCGTGACTCACATCTCTCAGAAAGAGGAAATAAGCATTTCTTTACTGGCTATGCCCTCCCATGGAAGGTAGATAAAAGAAAACAATACTAGAGTCATCAGATGGCCAATAGGGTGTCTCCTACTATGAATGCACTGAGGGTTATTACAAAAAGAAAAAAGAAGCAAAAATTAGTTCAAATAAGTTGTATGTAACAGGTTGTCTCATGGAGATCCTGAACTAAGGAGGGACCAAAGAGGCATTTTTCATCAGTAGAAAGAAATGCAGATGGGCTTCCAATGTTTTTCCTATGATTCCTCCTTCCAAAAAGAGCTGTTTGTTGCCAAAATGCTTTCACATAATGACAGGGGGAAATTGTGTAGGAAAGGAACAAAATCATTTTTTATCACTCCATCTTCAACTTCGACCTGACTTTCCTCCAAAAAAAACTAGATTCTGACAAGTCTTCTGAGTACAGAAAGGGGCATTCAGATTTAGGTTTAGGGATGACTATTAATCTGCACCAAGAAAAAAGAACTATTGAGAGGAGCCTTGAGGAAAGGTCTCAGCCTCCATTCCCTTTAATAAATACATATGGAGCCAAACATCATGGCACATACCTGTAATCTCAGCAACTAGGGAGGCTAAGGCAGGAGGATCATGAGTTTGAGGTCAGAGGCAGCCTGTGTAACTTAGGAAGACTCTATCTCAAAATTTAAAAAGAGGCTGGGGGTGTGGCTCAGTGGTGGAGGCTTTGCCTAACATGCGTAAGGCCCTGGGCTCAAACCCCCCAGTATTGCAAAAATAATAACAGTAATACATATTGAGTGCCTCCCTCATGTCAGGCATCGACTAAACAGCATTTAACACCTGATCTTTCACTGTCCGTCATAGAGGCTGGTTTTGTTTTCTAAATGAGGAAACAGCCTTGGGTGGTAAAATGATTTACTGAAGATGAAATATCACCAATAAAGGTGATAGAGGAAATTAGTTTATGCAAAGTGTATGCTTCCTAGGGTGACAAGTGGCCAGGCACAGAGCTTGGTAGAAACAGGAAAGGAGACCCCATGTTTTGAGGAAGAACAGGGAAGGAATGGGAGAGGGCTGTGGGGTAGTCCAGAGATGGCAGGCTAGCACATTAGGGAATCCAGGTGTCTGGGAAACTGTACATAGGTGCAGTGAAGGGAGATGGAGCCTTCTGGAAAGAGAAGAGCAGGGGGGATATCTGGACCTACATCAGAATTTTATCAAAGGCAGGATGTGGGTGAGGTACAGTTGGACTGCAAGCAGCTCTTTGATAAGCTTGCTGTTTGACCCTAGCTGGACAAGTCACTGAATCTCCCTGAGTGTTGGCATTTTCTCATCTGCAAAGGGGCAATACATATGCTACAGCAGGAATAAATGAACATTGTTGAAAGTGGCCCAGAAGCTGCGTGGGGGCCTCAGGAGTATGGCTTGTGGCAAAGTTTCCCCATGGTTCTCAACTCCTGTCTCCACTTTGACAGAGACTCCAGCCCCTGGGGAGATGGGATCTGTATCTCAGACTTTGTTTACATCTCTTTTTTTAGGATTTTTTTCAAGTTGGACTTGACCACATTTATTTCCTTTCCTAGATAACAGAGAGATGAATTGTGAGGAGACCGAGCACTGTCACTGCAGAAACTAATTGTCAAGTAACCCTTGTTCTAGCCCTAGCTTTGTGAAATCGCTCTCTTTTATTGAGTTTCTTCATCCTTAAATGAGAAGGTTGTAACTGATTGTCTCTAAGGTCCCTTCAGGCCCCAAAGCTCTGTAGTCTCTTGGAAGAGCCCTCCTGAGTCTCTGAGATAGCCCAGGGCTCCAGGACTTCCTATTGCCCAATTAGAATCATTTATCCAACATTTTTTTGTCAGGTGTGTGTTTCTATTCCAGGCATTCTGCACCAATTCTGCAAATCAGACTTCTTGGAAGACTCAAATGTTTTAACAATCTTCAAACATATGACATCAAGCATGCCATTTTCCCTTCATCTACCAACTTTGTACTTTTATCAAAAAAAAAAAAGAGGTAGTCCATCTGGCAAGATTTGCTTTGAATAAAAGCCCATCTGCTTATTATTTCCAATTTCATTGTCCTCTAGAATGTTTACAGAAGCTTCTTTCAATATTTATTGCACTGTGTTTCTAATTACTGATCTGGACCATCCACACACACTTGGTGGGGTACTGGGCCAGGATGTAGGTGTCTCTCTCCCTTTCATCTCCAGAGTGCTTTCCACTGGAGGCAAAGTGTGGACCTCTGCCGTTATTACAGAGTCCTGGTGTAATGCTGCAGAGGCAGATTCTGACAATCAGCTGCTTTATCCTGAGTCTCCCTGGGGACTTGTGAAGCTGCCTCTGATGAGTTTTTGCCTGCCTCGACACCATTATTGTCATAGGAAGGATGGAGATAATTACCTGATTTATTATCCAGAGGCTGGCTGCATCCTGGGGCCCCAGCACTGGTGGAAACAGAAGGATCATCTTTGTCTTCAGGAGTTCTGAATAGATGGGTAAAAGATTCACAGTTCCCAGGGATGGTATCTCTGAGAGGCAAAGAATGGGATGGTCTCTGCAATGGAACCATTTCCAACTTGGTCCTTTTGAAAATATCATTCAAACTCCAAAATGCTACCGCTGTTTAAAAATTAAACTCTTTTTTCCCCAAATGAGTTCCCACTTCTGGTTTCCCCAGTGCTGTCAGGATGTTTTTCTCATCTTACAGCACTCAGTCACTCCCCACAACGGAGCAAGTCCCATTCCTTCCCCTGGGTAGAATCTTAATGTCATGCCACCCCATCTGTCTCCAGCTCCTGTCCCCACTCCATTGCCTAATCTCGGCCCTACATCACACCATCATTCAGTCCTCCTGCCACACCACACCCACTGTGTACATAACTCCAGAATAATCCACCTAAAATCTTGATCTCATCATTCTGCAACCCAGCAATGCTCCAGGAGTGCCCTCAGCCAGCAGGGCTACCCTTGGTTTCACTGACTCACAAGGGCCCCCACTGTCTGGGCTCAGCCCACAGCTGGCTGTGCACCCCACCACTGCCCCCTGAGCCCTCCTTCTAGACCTACAAAGGGTCTCCCATCTCTGTGCTTTCAGATGTTACCCACAATGGCTTCTCGGGCATATGGGAAAAAGTTAAAAGGGGTAATAAGACAGTATCAGAGATGAATTCTTAGTGCAGACACTTGGGAGGTACAAGTAAATTTTACACTACTGTTTTTTAACAGGGAATGTTACAATCCATTTGATCTTAATCCTCTTCCCAGATCATGGGAAATTATTTCTACTGCATAATCCACTAGATAGGCCCCCACTCAAATAGAAGCTCTAATATGAAATAAATAAATAAAAACAGAAAGCAACATACATTATATCAATGGGTATAAGTTCAGAAGATAGGCTTTGGAATCAATTAGAACTAGATTCAAATTCCAGCTCAGAGATTTTTACTAATTCTATAACTTTGTCATGTTACTTAATGTTTCTGAGACTGCTTCCTTATCAGTAAAATAGGGTGAATACCCACCTTGCAGGATCGGTGTGGGAATTGAAGTTAACACACAAAGAGCGCCAACATGGACAGACCCTGGCACTCAGCCCCTCAGTCATGGCTGCATTTCTCCACCACGACCTCCAGCCAGCCAGCTTCCACCCTACTCCACGGGTTCTCACTAGATTGGTCCCCTCTCTGCTCATCAGTGGGGTTACTCTGCCAGATGTGGTGGTCTTGTTCTGATTTTTAACTGGTACTACAGGGTGCAGTGGGAGGCTGAAGTGAGACCAGTGATTACAGCTCTCTGCAGATCACAGCTCTACAGATGTTCCCCATTGAAATTCCCCTCCTGGCTGCAGCTCAATTGTCTCAGCACCTGGAGTCCCACCCAGTGGAGATCTTTGCTTCTCCCCTCTATTAGTCCTAGTGACCACTGGAGTTATGAGCTACCACAGAGCGAGGAGAAAAGACACGACAGGCAGAGGCAAGTAGCTAGTCTTAACCTGTGATCTGAAGTCAGACTGCTTGCAATTGCCCCTGCCCTTGACATTTCTTAACTGGGTGGTCTTGCCCATGTTGCTTAACTTTTCTGTGCCTTGCTATCCTCATTTATAAAATGAAAACAATAAAAGTACCTGTTTCGTGGGGTTGTTGTGAGATTCAGTGAGTTAATGCACACAAAGCACTTAGAATACTGCTTGGCACATAGTACATACTCAGTAAATATTAGCTGGTATTCACTAATAGTGAAGTCCTCTATCATCAAGGTCTCAGGCATATTATAATCAGGCTGATTGAAACAGCTCACTGGCTGCTTCTTCAAAACACCCTGCTTGTCATCACCTCGAGTAGGTACACATATGTACGTACACACACACACACACACCACAGCAGGAATCCAAGGCAAAAGAAGACCAATTCCTGACAGTTTTCATTAACAACAATAGAGGGCACAGACTAAAGACGAGAGATAGGAAATGAAACTGGGAAGATGGTAGCTATCAGACTGTGAAAAGATTTTATTCTTTGCTACATCTTTTAGATTTTGCCCCAGATAAAAGAAGAAACAGTGATGGTTCTATGCAGGGGAGTAATATGGCAAGATTTGGGTTCAAGTACAAGTAAGAGGGTTTTCTGGTATGAGGGGGAATGACACCATCTAGTGATCAACCTGGATTTGTAATAATAATTTTAGAACTATTGAGGAGATTAGATCATCAGGATGTAGAGGCTAACTAAGCTAAGGAGCAGAAAGCAAGGAGGCAGAGACAGATGAGCCCCAGGTTTCTACCATGCTAATGGAAAGTTGGTCTAGGATTTAGCTCAGTTGGTAGAGTGCTGCTCTGCAGTCTCTGCGGTTCTGAGTTCAATTCCCAGCACCGCAAAATGGGAGAAGGGCCTGGCAACCCACTCCCAAGGCAATCCTGAAACAGTCACCCATTGAAAATCCTATGAGGATCACTATGAGTTGGACTCAACTTGACAGCACCTAACAACAATGGAAAGTCAAGCTTCAATTTATGAGATAGAAATCCTAAGAATACTTGGCTTTATATAATACTTTTTCCTGTGCAATATTAAAGATAGTCTTCATTTTAAGATGATGCTAAAATAATATGGACTGAATAACAAAGAAAATACTGATTTTTAGAATTGACAAATTTCTCATGTGGTAGAAGATCCTGTACTCCACTGAACTATCAATGACAGCAGTTCAGTCTCCTGGGAATGACAAACTATGTTACAAAGAAGACCAGACAGAAGAGGTGGGGGAAACATGCAGAAACTAAGATTCTGAAACTAGACAAATGTCTATCGTCCAGGTAGGACTGTCATCAGAAGAACATTGAAGAGGTGGTTTTAAGTCAGGCAGCTGCAAAGGGAAAGTGGTCTACTGGGACTCAGGAACTTAGAGGTACTTCTGCTAACAAGCACCACTGTCAGAGCAAAAAAGGACTTTGAAGTTCATCCCGTTTGGAACTCTTTGTTATAATTTTCAATTACAAATAGTTCGACACTAGTTCATTTCCCATCTTGATCATTCTAGATCATTCAAGTTTCCTTTGTCAGGCTCCATTAACTGGAACCAGAAAATCCATAAAAGAAAATGGAAGATGAGGGATAAGAAATGAGTTTTGGAGGGAAGGTAAAAGTTAAGCCTAGGAATGGGACCCACATTTGTAAGCAATAGGGAGTCATTGAAGGCTTTGGAGTAGAGCCATGAAAAGATGAAAGCAAACTGTTTACAAGAATAATCTGAAAGTCATGGGCAAAATGCACTAACTAGACTGAACCCCACTCAAATACTTAAGTATTATTGTGGTTCTAATTAGACTTTCCAGCTTTCCCCCAGTGTTGCATCTTTAAGCTCTAGTCTTTCTAAACTCCTGGCAATACTGCTTACCACAGGCCCTCTGCTTTCTATCTGGGTAATTTTCCCCCTAGAGGAGGCACAGGGTTTGGAAATGAGTTGGCATTTGTCCCTAGGTTTTTTTCACAAGTTGGGGAAGTAGAGTAGTGGCATGCCTTTCCACAAGCACCTGTGATGCTAATACCCGGAGGGCACAATGAAGACTCATCCTACCTACAAATGCCACTAGTGTCCCTGTTGAGAAACGTGGCATCTCATCTCTTTTGCTTCCTCTTTTGTCTTCTACAAATTTTTTTCTTCTATTTATCACCAGGCATTCTGCCAGCTGCCTGATTAGCAGGTTAAATGGTCACTCAACTGTCATCAAATTCCTTTTCCCTTTCAGGAGCAACTGGAAGAAAGCCAATGTCCATTATTGACCTAGTTCCATAGCACTCAAGATTTCCACAGGGCTTGGCTGATTCTCATATCAACACATGAATTGAGTTAGTTTTATCATTAGTAGTTTGCAAGTGGAGAGACTCAAGTCCAAAAGATTGGGCAACCTGTTCTTGTCTCTTACATTTAACTCATATAGTCAGATTTGGGGAAGTTATTTTCAAAGGCACAATAATTCTTTCAAGTCTCCAGGAAATTCACTTAGCAGGGTGCCATTTGTGACTGAATTTTATTATAAATATCTTTGCTTTTAGAATTTAAATACTTAGATGGCCTAGTTATGAAAAGTGAATCTCCTTCTCCAATGGTTTTCATTATATTATTGAAGCTATATTCATATTTTTTAAAAACTTCTTACACAACTAAAGTTTGATTGCAATTTCTGTGGGCCACTTTTTGATGTTTGCGACATTTCATTCCTTGTATTACTGACCCTCTTTGGGGGAGTATCATATCTTGCTAATGGAATGAAAGTATCTGGAGAATGTCATTCTTCTACTCCTCTAGGCAATAACAATGCTTGGTCTATGGCAATTACTTAGCAAATACTTGGTGATGAATTAGTGATCAAATTGGTGGTCCCTTCCATGGTATACAAGGGAGTACCTGTTGGGAAGTGTAATCTTCACCAAGAATTTGACTGTTTAGGAAAATAAAAAGCACTCACAAAACATCACTGTACTTTGCAGTATTTAGCAGCCATGATGCCCATCTTGCAATTAGCTTTCTTTTACCAACATCTATATCTAAGCCATGGATATTTATCTCATGACTAAATGGTTCCTGATTCTACACCTTCCACTCCCGTCATCTATTTACCATCCAGAAATTTATTATGACGAACACAACTGAACACTAACCCATCAAGAGTGTGGTACATTGCAAAATGGTCCCAATTCTCCATTCCTCCCGTATCCTTGACTTTTGCATTGTAAATTTTCTTTTCCTCCCATGATAATGTGGGCTGTATTTTCTCATTCTCTTGAATCCAATCTTGCAACTTACTTTGGCTAGTAGAATCTGCCAGATGTGAGCAGGCCCAAGAAGAGGCCTCAAAGGAACTTGGGTGTTTTTATTAATTCTCCTGGAAACTTGCCCAGGCAGGGACAGAGGTAAAACAAGCCCAGTTAGCCAGCTCAGTGATGACATTTAATCTTTATTCTCAACTTGCCCAACAGCAATCAACTACCAGACAGGTGAATAAGACATTCTAGACTAACTACAGATGCACAAGCTGGACCAGCCAAGATCCCAGATGAACACAGCCGCCCAGCTACCTATCTATAGTTTCATGATTAATGTTTTAAGGCACAGGGTTTGGGGATGGTTTGTTACGCAGATATCATTTTAGTAATAAATACCTTTAAAGGGATCTCTTTATTTTTATTGGGATATTTTTAGTGTATAAAATAATGGGTTTCATTATGACATTTTCATACCTGTGTATCACATACATTGCTCATATTTCCTGCCCCATTCATTACCCTTCATGTCCTACCCTGCACTGGTCCCCTCCTTCCTCACAAATAGGCCCCCTTCTGCTTTCATGTCTCATATATTTTTTAATCTAGATTCTGTATGAGAGCAAATATGTAATATTTGTCTCTTTTTAAAAAGCTCAAACATAATAGAAAACTGTCCTAATTTAAAACCTTTAGATAATGTCAAGAAATCTGTTCTTTCTAGTTCATTTACCTTGAATCATCAAAGAATAAGTTAAAACACATAAAAAATTTTTCAGATATTTGATGTTTTCTTCTTTAATAATAAAATCTTTTATTTAATGTGACCATTTCTATGGCAATCTTCCTAAACTTCATTATCTGTACATTTATGCTGTGTGTATCAACATAATATTTGAATTCCATACTTCATTTTCCCTTGATGGGATTATTAATAAAAATGGGATCCTAAAGTATTATGCAGTATTGACCTCAGGGAGAACTGAGGCATCTTGGACCTCTATATTGGATGGGCCCAGACCATGTTTCTTTCTGCACTTACATCTATGTGTATACACATTGTTGGGACCCCTCTTCTCCCTTTAAGATGTCATCTACTATTTCTTATTTCTGTGGTATGTGCTCATCCATAAAGCTCTTTTTTCTCATTCAGTGTACTATGAGTACCAAGCCATATAAATATATTTGTAATTTTTTTAAAGTCCTCCAAATCAAGAAACTCTAAGTGACTACAATACCAGGAACATTCTACCCTGTGGCAACATACACAAAGAAGTAACACAGACATATTTCCTCCCTCTAAAGACATGCTATCAGCTGAGATAGATAACCCCAAGAGCATATGAGCTTTAAGTAAAAATACCAAGACATTAGAAAAGTACAACAATATAAAATAATTAAAATGATCCAATGACATATAATGCAGGATTAATGTGTCAGATAGAATATATATATTCTGAAATATACATACATCTATATCAC
The DNA here is from genome assembly GCA_007922755.1 of Pedetes capensis. Taxonomy (NCBI): domain Eukaryota; kingdom Metazoa; phylum Chordata; class Mammalia; order Rodentia; family Pedetidae; genus Pedetes; species Pedetes capensis. The sequence continues at coordinate 97,133 of VMDO01000324.1, read as the reverse complement.
TATAGAGTTATGACTATATGTAGTTATATTTATAAATTATGTGTGTAGAGTTGACCTTAATGGCAAGAATGGAGCAAAGCCCCTGGGACCTCTATTTGCTGATGTGGCACCACTCAGAATGAGAAGAAACAACTGTAAACATCCATTAACAATTGGAATGTGGAATACACATATTATGAATCTAGGAAAATTAGAAGGCATCAAAAAAGTGAAATGGAGTGCATAAACATTGGCATTCTAGGAATCAGTGAGCAAAAATGGACTGGTATTGGCCATTTTGAATCAGATAATCATGTGGTCTACTCAGCCAGGAGTCTACAGTCGTATCACCCTGGTGTCCCATCTTGTCAGATCTTAGAAGCTAAGCAGAGTCAGGACCGGTTAGTACTTGTATGGGAAACTGCCTGGGAATACCAGGTGTTGTAGGCTTGGGAGAAGGCCACCATAACAAACTCCTGAAACAATTACCCATTGAAAACCCTATGAATAACAGAGAAGCACTGACAATAGTGCCAGGCATGGCACAGTTTCAGGTAGTATTTCGTTCTGTTGTACATAGGGTCGCTATGAATTAGACTTGACTCAACAGCACATAACAAAAACAACAACTATCCCAGGAGTGACAAAGAGAAATGGGGTTGCATTAACCATCAAAAAGGATATCTCAAGATCTGTCCTGAAGTTCAATGCTGTCAATGACAGAATAATATCCATTTGCCTACAAAGAAGTCCAGTTAATATAATTGTTATTCAAATTTACTCACCCACCACTAAGGTAAGAAATGAAGAAGTGGAAGATGTTTACCAGCAACTACAGTCTGGAATTGATCAAACATGCCATCAGGATGCACTGATAATTACTGGTGATTGGAATGCAAAAGTTGGAAACAAAGAAGGCTCAGTTGATGGAAAATATGGCATTGGTAACAGAAACTATGCTGAAGATCACATGATAGAATTTTGTCAGATCAACAACTTTTTCATTACAAATACATTTTTTCATCAACATAAATGGCAACTATATACTGGAATTCACCAGATGGAGCATTGTCATTGTTGTTGTTGTTAGGTACCGTCGAGTTGGTATCCGACTCATAGCGACCCTCATAGGGTTTCCAATGGCTGACTGTTTCGGGATTGCCTTGGGAGTGGATTGCCAGGCCCTTCTCCCATTTTTGCAGTGCTGGGAATTGAACTCGGGACCTCAGAGATGGCAGCACAGCTCTCTACCAACTGTGCTAAATCCCAGCCCCAGATGGAGCATACAGGAACCAAATTGACTACATTTGTGGAAGGACACAATGGAAAACCACAATATCAGAAGTCAGAACAAAACCAGGTGCTCGTTGTGGATCAGATCATCAACTGTTCATATGCAGGTTCATACTGAAATGGAAGGAAATTAGAATAAATGTAGAAGAGCCAAGGTATGATCTTAAGTATATCTCACCTGAGTTAAGAGACAATCTCAAGAATATATTTGATGCATCGGACACCAACGATTGAAGACCAGATGAGTTGTAGCATGATATCAAAGACATCATTCATGAGGATACCAAAAGATTATTTCAAAGACATGGAAAAAAAGAAAACACCAAATTACATGTCAAAAGAGACTCTGAAAACTGCTCTTGAATGTCAACCAGCTAAAGAAAAAGGACGATGTGATGAAATTAAAGAACTAAACAGAAGATTTCGAAGGGCAGCTCCAGAAGACAAAGTCAAATATTATAATAATATGTGCAAAGAACTAGAGATAGAAAACAAAAAGGGAAGAATATGTTCTGTTTTTCTAAAACTTAAAGGATTGAAGAAAAATTCAAACTTTGGGTGGCAATAGTGAAGGATTCTACAAGGAAAATATTAAGCAACACCGGAACCATCTAAAGAAAATGGAAGGAATACACAGAGTCCTTCTACCAAAAAGAACTGCTGGGTGATCAACCATATCAAAAGGTTGCATGTGATGAAGAATCAATGATACAGAAGGAAGAACTCGAAGCTGCCTTGTAGGCATTAACAGAACGTAAGACTCCAGAAATTGGTGGAATACCAGTTGAGATGTTTCAACAATCAGATGCAGCACTGGAAGTGCTCGCTTATCTATGCCAAGAGATTTGGAGAATAGCTATCTTCCCAACTGACTGGAAGAGATCCATAGTTGTGCCTATTCCCAAAAAAGGGGATCTAACAAAATGGAAATTTTCAAACAATATCATTAATTGTAGGAGTCAGCATGACTAAATGGCTCCAGAAGCTCTGAGGAAAAGCAGTCAGGTGAAGGCACCTGGCTGCCACTGGACAAAAGAAGCCAGCTCTCAGAATTTGCTAAACCTAAAGGCCTATTTCCTCCTGTCTCTGACGTTCAGCATAGACTTTGCCTACATGTAATGGGCAGAACATACTGACATAGATCATATGGACTCTCCCTATCTCACAAGACTTTGGTTGGTTTCTAAAGGATACTTTAACCCTAGACTTCTCCTGACTCATAAGAATGTTGATATTACAACAAGAGGCTAGTAAAAACAGCTTGAGACACTCACTCATGGCAGCAGTGTTCCCAAAAACACTAGGCCCTCGGTTCCCCTCACACTGATCTGGTGTCTAATGGTTAATTTTTTGTCCGTTGACCATGCTGCTGGACAGATGCAGGAATTAATATCACACGCAAGTAAAATTTTGCTAAAGATCATTCAAAAGTGACTGCAGCAGTATATGGATCTAGAACTTCCAGAAAGTCAAGCCAGATTCAGAAGAGGCCATGGAACTAGGGATATTATTGCTGAGATCAAACGGATATTAGCTGAAAGCAGAGAATACCAGGAAGATGTCTATTTATGTTTTATTGACTATGCAAAGTCATTTGACTATGTGGATCACAATAAATTATGGATCATATATTATATATGGTTTACATCTATTCATCTAAGAGACAAGGAGGATAGACATAAACACCCATGTTATAGAAGTCTATATTATTATAATGTAATGAGGAGAAAAATTAAACAGAGTAAAGATAGTAAAATAATTACCACAACTTCTCAAGAATTAAATATATAAGTCCATAAATTAAAGGCCTTATACAATACTAAGGAAATTAGATAAAATACTTAAATTTATTATAGTAAAATTATGATTCATAAAGTCAAAGGGAAAACTCAGAAAGCTCCCATGCAAAAAGTGATACTGGATACAAGAATCCAATAGATCACTACATTCTTAGTGTTGTGGAAAAGTAATTCAAACAGCAAATTTTATAGCTAAACTATCATTTAAATGAGATGATAAAATAAAGATACTCATGGATAGATAAGGCTTCAGAACATTTACTCCACAGAATCTATCATTGAAAACATTCCAAAACTGCACAAGAGACATCTTGGACCAGATGGATGGCATGAAATAAGCAAAGAGTCAGTATACAAAGTGAGGTAGAAAGGGGAGAATGATGAAAAATTATAGTAAATGGAAAACATAAGATAATAAAAAATAAATCCTAATACAACAGTAATTTAAAATGTAAACAGATTGAATTCACTGAATGACAAAAAAGACTCCCAAACTGGATGAGAAAATAATCACTATGTAATAAGATATATACTAGGGGTATGTTTTAAGCATGAGTATTCTGAAATCTGAAAGGATTTTAAAAATATATACCAGGAAATTTTGAACCAAATAGAACCAAATTAGAAGTCAAAGTAATAGATGCAATAAGAAACAGAAACAGTACATATAAGTAAAAGAATCAGTGGATCCAAAAGATACAACAATATTATTATCAAAAGTAATTATTAACATCTATTGAGGACTAGGCACCATTCTAAGTCCTAATAGAAAATCTTTACATGTATTAATTTATTTAATCTTCACCATGAGCTAACAAGGTAGGTCATATTAATATCATAATTCTACATGAGATAACTGAGGCACAAATTTATGTCATAATCATAAATATGAATGAAACTAATAATAGGGCCTGAAATATAAGGCAATAACTAATAAAACTAAGGAAAGAAACAAATCAACAATTGCGTTAAAATTTTTAAATGCACCTTACAAAATCTATTAAATTAAGCATGTAAAAAAGGATTCTTGTATGCACAATATACTCAAAAAGACAGAAAGAGCTCTCCCTTATGGAACAATACCAACTAATAAATGTTGGAAACACAGTGGAGGAAGGAAATCACCATCTACAACTAACAATGTAATTCTTCAGATAAGGATCGTTAATGTATAATAAAACCATTGGGCAAAAATGTTATTGGGAAGCTGAATATTTACACAGTCTTAAAGTAATATCTCACAGACTTGATTTTATAGTGGAAATAGCTTATTGATTTCAAGGCAGAAAAAAAATACCTTTACAACAAAGAGATCTGGTTCACACCACCTATACCAAGTTACCAACAAATGGGGTGAACTGATATGTGCCTCTTCATGAGATGCAATGGGAAGAATGTAACTTTTACCATAATAACAAGGAAATAATCAGAAAAATCCAGATTATGAAACATTAAGGCAATTTTTCTGGACTCTAGAATAATGTTAACAGTAACCATGTACAAAATTAAAAACTGTACAGCTAATAATTAAAGAAGAAAACATGGGTTACCTTAGTAAGTACTATAAAATCAAAAAATTCAATTTATAATTTGAATTTATTCATTTATAATTCAAATTTGTAATTTAAAGAAAATTTAAAAACAGAAATAAAAAGGAAATTCCTTAAGTGAATAAAGGATATCTACTAAAATACCCGCAAAAATATCATTCTAATGCATCCCCTTTAATACCAAAATTAAGACAAAGTTGTTCAATATTTCTGCAGCTGCTTTAGATAGTCCTCAAGGTCTTGTCCAGTGCAATGAGAGAGAAAGATTGCAAGAAAAGAGCAAAACTGTCACTGTTTTCAAATGAAGAATGCGTGTTAGTTTTATAGAGAAAATATTAAATCTTATTAAATCATGTAAGTTGCAATTAGTAAAGTAAAGCCCAATGCCCAATGCTCATGGATAAAGTGATTTAACATTATATAGATGGATATTCTCCCCCAATTTATAAATGTATAAAAATTAATAAATTTAATGAATTATAAGCAAAATTTCAGCAAGATTTCATTTAAATCTTATCAAACCAATTCTAAAATAGAGAAGAATAAATGTGCCTGAATACAACACATCATTTTGAAAAAGAAGGAGCAGAAGTTTTGGGGGCTGCTGTAACAAAGCACCACCGATTGGGTGGCCTGAAACAACAGACGTCTACTTTCTCATAATTCTGGAGGCTAGACCTCCAAACGCAAGGTGTTGGCAGGACTATATCTAGAAGCTCTAGAGGGGAAATCATCCCTTCCCTCTTCCATCTTTTGGGGACTGCTGGCATTCCTTGGCTTTTGTTGACTTGTAGCTACAGCCCTCCAATCTCAGCATCAATTTTCACATGACTTTCTTTTCTGTGTGTCCATAGCTTCTGCTCTTCAGTGTCTCATGAGGACACTTATTATTGGACTTAGGACTCCCCAAGTTAATCCAAAATAATTTCATCTCAAGATCCTTAATTATTACATATGTAAACACTCCTTTTCCAAGTCAGATAACATTCACAAGTGCCAGAGATTTGGATGTGGACATATATTGGGGGACATTATTTAACCCACTACACCCACTTTACCAGATATGCAAGCATATATTTATAGCATTATAAAGTCACTGCATAGCTCTACTGTGTACTGGTACAGTAACATACTAAGACATCAGTGGGATAAAATAGAACCCAGAAAGAGTTCCAAATTTAAATATTGGATATATGAAATAGCTAACAGGATAGATCAGTTGGGAAACATCAGTTTAGAAAACAGAAAGTTTTTTTTTTTTTAAAGGTATATCAAGGTCATTTTAACTTGGGCTTACTTCCTATCTTATACAAAGGTGAAGTCCTTCATATAAAAATATTTTATTCAGATAATCTGAATGTAAATGATGCATCTTCAGGAGTATATGGGAAAAATAGGGGAACTTAACCCAAATATGCATATGAGTTTTACTACATATTAGTTAAAATCTTCCATAAGCCTTACAAGTTAATAAAAGTATAACCAAAAGTGATATAATAGTTGCATAATGGAAAAAGCCAATGCCATATTACTCTGTACCCCATCAACATTTACCAATAAAGGGAGAAAAAAGGTATTTTATTCTTTTACTTTTGTGAAATACAAAGGTTAAAAATGTAGACTAAAAACCTAAAGAATAAAGATTAATGGAGTGTGTGTATGTGTGTGTTAAAAAAAAAAAAAAAACATATAGAAGAAGAACATCTTTGTAGTCCTTGGAGAGTAAAGAAATTTCCAAGCCAGGCGCGGTGGCACATGCCTGTAATCCCAGCAGTTCTGGAGGCGAAGGCAGGAAGATCGCAAGTTTGAGACCAGAGGCAGTATGCATAACTTAGTGAGACCCTGTCTCAAAAAAAGTAAAAAAAAAAGGGGGGGGCTGGGGTGCAGCTCAGTGGTCCAGCACTTGCAAAGAATGCAAGCATGATGCCCTGGGTTCAACACCCCAGTACCACAAAAAAAAAAGAAACAAACAAACAAACAAACAAAGAAATTTCTCAAACGAGATCCCAAAAACACAAGCTATAAGGTAAAAAGTTGACAACTTTGATTACATCAAAATTAAGGATTTCTTCTTCCTTAATTCCAAGTAATGTATGTCCAGAAGGTGAAGGTAAGCTCCCCTTTTCTTGATGTGAGCTGAATGTAGTGACCCATGTTCAAGACCTAGAGCATGAAAAAGAAAAAAAAAGTTTCAGTAGAGAAACCTAGCAGATACTATGTTGACCACGCATTCAATACCATCAGTGATAAATTTTGTTCATTTTAGGTGCTCTTTGGTGTGTTGTGGTAAGAGGGACTTCAATTATATGGTCTTTTTCTTAAAAAAAAAAAAAAATGCAGAAGCCCAGTGTTATCACAAGAAAACATCAGACAAGTCCAAATTGAGGGTATTCTACAAAATCCTGGACTAGTACTCTTGAAAACTGAGAAGGTGATAAAAAACAAAGAGGGCTAAAATGTAGCTCAGTGATACAGTGCTTGCTTAGATGTGCAAAGCCCTGGGTTTGATCCCCAGTGCAAGAAAGACAAAGAAAGAAAGAGAGAGAAAGAAAGAAGGAAGAAAAGAAAAGGAGGGAGGAGAGAAGGAGAGAAGGAGGGAGGGAGGGAGGGAGGAAGGAAGGAGAAAGAAACAGAAAGAAGAAAGGGAGAAAAAAGAAAGAAAAGAAAAAAGAAAAGAAAATATTGAGAGACTGCCACAGATCAAAAGAGACTGATGAGAAAGCCCAATGATTGAATTGTAGTATCCTGGGTTGGATACTAGAACAGTACAAGGAAGTCCATGGAAAAACTGGTGAAATCTGAAAAAATGTTTTCATTTTTATTTTGAGACAGGGGCTCTCTATGTATCCATGCTGGCCTTGAACTTGCAATCTTCCTGTCTCAGCCTTTCAAGTGCTGGGATTACAAGTGTGCACGACCACGGCAATCTCAAAAGCTAAGTAAGTCTCCGGTTTAGTTTATGGTGTTTTGTCAGTGTCTTAGTTATGATAAACATACCAAGTTATCTAAGAAGTCAGTAATTAGAGGAAGTTTGGTGAAGGTAACATGGGATCTCTGCAGTATCTTTAAAACTTTTCTTTAAAGAAAGTTTTTCTGTAAAAATTATTCCAAAATAAAACATCTGGCACATATAAAAGATTTTCTCTTCAACAAAAGATACCAGGAGAAACTTGCGTCAACTACAGTGGACAAAAATGAATCTAAAACATACATGGAACCCCCAAAAATTAACAAGAAACCCAACTGTGAAATGGCTAAAGTTATGAATGGACAAGTCCTGGAAGAGAAATCCAAATGAGTAATAAATGTGTGAAGAGATGTTCTACCTCACAAATAACTAGAAATATACTAATTAAATCAAAGAAATAGATTGATATTAGTTTAGAAGAACTTATATTGAAGAGTACGAAGAGACAACACATCTAGTGCACCCCTCAGGGTAGGAGGAAGTGGCAACATAGCTGCATCATGTGCAATGGAGCCTGTGTTTTTGCTATAACTTATAATCCCACTTTAAGACGAACAACCCAGAAACACCCATCAAGGATCATAGAAGAGCACACAAAGCCTTGAACCAATAATGGCGTCTTTAAGGTTGTAAGCAACCCTAGTGTGGATGCACTCTCTGGAACATGATTCAGCAGAATTAACCAGACACACATTCACCAACATGGATGAATCCTGGAAAAATACGCCAAGTGAACACTGTATGCATTTTTTTAAAAAAATCATACTATATCTCATAAATATATACAATTTCACTACATGTAAACCAAAAATGTTTTTATAAAATATTTAAGGAGATGGACCTGTCAACAATCCTGATTTAATATTAGATAGTGTATATATGAGCTGAATCATCACTCTGTACCCCAAAAAATGGCCTGCAGTCATACCACTGTGGCATCCCATCCCATCAGATCTCAGAAGCTAAGCAGGATTGGTCCTGGTTACTCCTTGGATGGGAGACCACCTAGGAATACCAAGTGCTGTAGGCTTGGGAGAAGGACCCAGCAATCCACTCCCAACGAACAATCTGCCATTGAAAATCCTATGAATAGCAGAGAAGCAGTAACAATACTGTTTCGACTGTTGTATGTAGGGTCGCTATGAGTTAGATACCCACTCAACAGCGCCTGACAACAACCACCACCACCCCATAATTGTATATAATCAAAATACTTAAAATAAATAAAACTTGAAAAAAGAAAAGTACACCAAGTGAAAATAATAAAAGCCAAAGAAAACACCATTCACATAAATTTAGGAGCAATTCATTTCCATGGCAGGTTCCAAACACATAATGCACATGTTTAAGAAACAAGGGAGAGAACACACTTGGAGTGAAACATAGGGGAGAAACACTAAAATAAGCTAGTCCAGGGGAGAAACCTTGAACAGATAGATGCACATGCTGCTCAGGATGATGACTTCAATTTTTATCTAATGTTCAAACTAAAGAAGGAAGGAACAGAGGTAGTTCTAGAGGCTTGAGGAGACCACTTTTGGACTTAGCATGTGAGTTTTGTCTAGATACACATGGGAATATCTATATTGTCTGCTTAGCAGCACTTTTTATTTATATACTGATTACAAAATAAGTCATTTCTTAACAGCAAGATAAGTCGTCCTCACAGGAGAAAGGCATTGCTGTACTGGATTTCATTACCGTAAGATACACCTAAGTACGGTCAAACACTCATGAGTAATTCTTTCTAAGACCTTTATGAATCCCCCAATTCACAAATAACCACTATGTCACACAATCCTCCCCCATAATATACATTTATAATTCATGAGAATATTTTTTCTTTGGGGCCCTGAGGGCAGAGCCTTGTGCACCATGTAACCCGCCACTACACTCCAGCATGTCAGCCAGCAGGAGCAGCTCTAGTTCACGCTTCAGTAAAAATACAAATTATAACACAAATTTTGAACCTGGAGGGTCATTTGCAAATAATGAGAAATGCAAATTCTAAATCAATGGAAGTCCAGGGAGTACTGTACCATGATGACCACTCCAGTACTCAGGAAGAATTACTGCAGCTTTTTCAAGTGTTTAACATCATCTTTGGAACAACGGAGGCTGTGAGAAAACCCTACTCATTTTTGATTGACAATTTGGTCTGGGCTCAGACCACTGCAGCACTGACTCTAAGCAAATCATAGAAGATTAAAAGAAGCCATTGATTTCAATGCTTTTAAGGATTCAAATTTTCAATCAGAAGTTTTGGGTTTTTTTTTTTCCCCCAACTCATTATCCACAGACTTTGTGGATCAACCAATTTGTGCAGCCCATCTAGCCCTTAATTCTTCTAATAATACAACCTTGTCCATCATTTTTATCAAGCCCTGAAAAACAAAGCCAAAATATCCATGTTCATTTCACCTTCATTTACCTTGGTAGGATTCCAAAAGCCTGGGGGTGAAAGTAAAAAATAAATTAAAAAATTAAAAAATCCCAGCATTTCAGAAAGCTTCTAAAATGAAGCTGATCAAGTTGATGATTCCTTAACACAACTGAACTGATGGGAGATTGGACACAGGCTGGCAGCTCTGGGGTGACAAAGGAGAGGTGCATGCGGGAAAACAGAGAGAAGAGGGGAGTCTCTCAGCCTTGAGGCAGAATCATGTCTCTCTAACAGTGATATTACACCTCAAGGAGTCTGCAGATGGAAAATAACTTGGCTCTGAAATACACATAGGCTATTCAGAAAAGCAGCCAACAGATAGAAGTAGGAGATAGGGATCGGGGAACAGGTTCCCACATTGCAAAATTGCATGTTATTGAATTAATTGAGTTGTCATTCAGAAAGGGTGGCTTTAGAAATGAAGCTAGTGGGGAAATAAACAGAGGAGAAATTCAGATAAGATTCATTCAAGTATTGCCACTGGCATATGTAAAACTAAAGAGTTGCCGTTTGTGGAGGTAATATCATTAAACAGTGACACTGAAGGTCACACCTTGTTACCTTTCCTAAATTATCCCACTTCTTCCTTGGCTCATGGATTATCCTCTGCAGAGTCACTCACTCACTGACTTACCTGTAGCCAGGGCCCTCCAGACCTGGGTAATATTAAGAAATCTCCACATTCTGTCCCCCACATGTCTGTGAGTTTGCCGCACTGTGGGGGCTTGTGTGTTGTGATGAGGCTGAAAGCTATGCCACTGGTACCTCAGATATGAGCAAGGTTACCCATGATGGACAAGTTTCAGCTGAACTTCCAGACTAAGACAGCCTAGAAAGGAGGCACTGGTGAACCACTCCCAAAACAACTAGCCATTGAAAACCTTATGATTAGCAAAGAAACACTGTCAGATATAGTGCCAGAAAATGAACCCCCCAGGTTGGAAGGCACTCAAAAGACTACTGGGGAAGAGTTGCCTCCTCAGAGTAGAGTCTACTGTGATGACGGAAATGGAGTAAAGCCCCAAGGACCTCCATTTGCTGATGTGGCACCACTCAAAATGAGGAGAAACAACTGTAAACATCCATTAATAATTGGAACATGGAATGTACGTAGTATGAATCTAGGAAAATTAGAAATAATTAAAAAAGAAATGAAGCACATAAACATTGACATTCTAGAGATCAGTGAGATAAAATGGACCGGCATGGGCCATTTTGAGTCAGATAATCATATGGTCTACTATGCTAGGAATGATAAACTAAAGGGTAATAAGGTTGCATTCATCATCAAAAAAGACATTTCAAGATATGTCCTGAAATACAATGTTGTGAGTGATAGAATATTATCCATATGCCTACAAGAAAGTCCAGTTAATATGACCATTATTCAAATTTATGCACCCACCACTAAGACCACAAATGAAGAAAGGGAAGATTTCTACCAGCTTCTGCAATCTGAAATAGATCATACATGCAATCAAGACATACTGATAATCACTGGTGACTGGAATGCAAAGGTTGGAAACAAAGAAGAAGGCTTAGTAGTTGGAAAATATGGTCTTGGTGACAGAAATGAAGCTGGAGATCGCATGATAGAATTTTGTCAGACCAATGACCTTGTCATTACAAATACATTTTTTCAACAACATAAACTGAGACTATACACATGGACTTCACCACATGGAATATACAGAAATCAAATTGACTACATATGTGGAAAGAAACGATGGAAAAGCTCTATACAAAATGTCAAAACAAGACCAGGTGCTGACTGTGGATCAGACCATCAACTTCTCATATACAAGTTCAAACTGAAGCTGAAGAAAATTAGAACAAGTATATGAGAGCCACGGTATGACCTTGAGTATATCCCACCTGAGTTCAGACACCACCTCAAAAATAGATTTAATGCATTAGACACAAATGATAGGAGACCAGAAGAGTTGTGGCATGACATAAAAGACATCATTCAAGAAGGAAGCAAAAAATTCTTAAAGAGACCAGAAAAAAAGAAAAGACCAAATTACATGTCAAAAGACACAGTAGAACTTGCCCTTGAATGTTGAGCAGCTAAAGCAAAAGGAAGACATGACGAAGTTAAGGAACTAAACAGAAGATTTCAGAAGGCACCTCGAGAAGACAAAAACAAATATTATAATGACATGTGCAAGGAACTGGAGGCAGAAAACCAAAAGGGAAGAACATGCTCTGTGTTTCTCAAGCTTAAGGAAGTGAAGAAAAAATTCAAGCCTTGAGTGGCAGTAGTGAAAGATTCTATAGGGAAAATATTAAATGATGCAGGAAACATCAAAAGAAGATGGGAAGAATACACAGAGTCATTATACAAGAAAGAATTGGGAGATGACCAACTATTCCAAGAGGTTGCATACAAAGAGGAACCAATGGTGTTGAAGGACGAAGTGGAAGCTGCCTTGAAAGAACTGGCAAAACACAAGGCTCCAGGAATTGAGGGGATACCAATAGAGATGTTTCAACAAACAGATGCAGCACTGGAGGTGTTAACATGTTTATGCCAACAGATTTGGAAAATAGTTACTTGGCCAATTGACTGGAAGAGATCTATATTTGTGCCTATTCCCAAAAAAGGGGATCCAACTGAATGTGCAAACTATCGGACAATATCATTAATATCACACACCAGCAAAATTCTACTAAAGATCATTCAGAAGCGACTGCAGCAGTATATAGACAGGAAATTACCGGGAAATCAAGTGGGATTCAGAAGAGGGCGGGGAACTAGGGACATCATTACTGATGTCAGGTGGATATTAGCTGAAAGCAGAGAATATCAGAAAGATATCTATCTATGTTTTATTGACTATGCAAAGGCATTTAATTATGTGGATCATAATAAATTATGGATAACACTTCAGAAAATGGGAATACCAGAACATCTAACTGTGCTCATGAGAAATCTGTACATGAACCAGGAAGCAGTTGTTCAAATAGAACAAGGAAACACTACCTCGTTTAAGGTTGAGAAAGGTGTACGTCAGGGCTGTATACTTTCACCCTATCTCTTCAATTTATACGCTGAGCAAATAATCCAAGAAGCTGGACTTTATGAGGAAGAATGCGGCATCAGGATTGGAGGAAGACTCATTAGCTACCTGCGTTCTGCAGGTGACACAACTCTGCTTGCCGAAAGTGAAGAGGATTTCAAACATTTACTGACAAAGATCAAAGATCATAGCCTTCAATATGGGTTATGACTAAACATCAACAAAACAAAAATCCTTATAATTGGGTCAGCACGCAACTTCACAATAAATGGAGAAAAGATTGAGGTTGTTCAAGATTTTGCTAGGCTTGGCTCTATAATCAACACCCGTGGAAGCAGCAGTCAAGAAATCAAAAGACGCATTGCTCTAGGAAAAGCTGTGGCAAAAGATCTCTTTAGAGTACTGAAAAGCAAAGATGTCACATTGAAGACCAAGGTGCGTCTGACTCATGCCATGGTATTTTCAGTCGCATCATATGGTTGTGAAAGCTGGACATTGAACAAGGGAGACAGAAAAAGAATTTATGCCTTTGAATTGTGGTGCTGGAGACATCTATTGAATATACCATGGACTGCCAAAAGAACCAACAGATCTGTCCTGGAAGAAGTAGAACCAGAGTGCTCCTTGGAAGCAAGTATGGCCAGACTGCGTCTTACATATTTCAGACATGTAGTCAGGCGAGATCAATCCCTAGAGAAGGACATCATGTTTGGGAGACTGGCAGGTCAATGCAAAAGAGGAAATCCTCCACCAGATGAATTGACACAGTGTCTGCAACAATGGGCTTAAACATAAATACAATCGTTTGCCTGGCATAGAATAGGCAAATGTTTCGATCTACTGTACATAGGGGTCATTATGAGTCGGACTCGACTCGATGGTACCTAACAACAACAACCACCACATTCTGTCCCCAATGTAACCCACCCTAATCTCTGACCTCTTCAGTGCACCCCTCTAAACTATTAGTTTCTATGGTTGGCCAGTGCAGGGAGCTGTCCAGAACCAAGGGATGGCTCTTCATCATCTTGTCAGGCACAAAGTATGCTTTATATGGGTGTGTGGAAAATTCCCACTTCATTGGGGTTACTGTGACAGCCAAGGGATATCAACTCTGGATTGTGTCTTATGTGTAGTAGGTTTTTTTTTTCCAGGATTAGGATCTGAACCTAGGATTTCAGGGTATATTTTACAAGCACTCTACTACTGAGCTGCACCCCTAGCCCATGTTTTTATTTTTTATCTTTTATCTTGAGACAGGGGCTTGGAGTTAGTTCAATTGGTAGAGTGCTGCTCTGCACTCCCTGAGACCCTGGGTGCAATCCCCAGCCCCACAAAAACAGGAGAAGTATGTGGCAATCCACTACTGAAGCAATCCCAAAAACAATCAGCCATCAAAAACCTTATGAATAGCAGAGAAGCACTGACATAATGCCAGGTGTGGTACAGTGTCAGGGAGTGTTTTGTTCTGTTGTACATAGAGTCACTCTGAGTCAGACCCAACTCCATAGCACCTAGTAATAAGAACAAAATCTTGAGACCAGCTCTCACTAAATTATGCAGGCTGCCTCTGGCCTCAAACTTGCAATCCTCTTGCCTGCATTGAGTCACTGGGATTACATGCCTGTGCTATGGCAGCCGGCACATAGTAGGTTTTCAATGAATGAACAAGGCATTAGTAGGAAGGAGTCTGAGGGGACAAAAGGAAAAAAAAAAAATCAATCAGCATCCTATTATGGCAGGTCTTTCCAGAGGAATAAAACCCCAGCTGGGGATGGAAACAAAAGGGGCAGAGTCCACCTTTCTGGGGGCCACAACTGGCAAAGAATTAGCAGGTTTCCAGGACAAGAGCCAAGGAAGCCAGGGGTGAAAACAGGGCTCCAATCCCAGCAGAAAAGGCAGGTGTCATGTGGGGCCAACTCTGCATGCCTAGACGAAGTGTGCACACTCACTGGCACACCACAGCCTTGGCAGGGTCACCCGGAGTGGTCAGGGAGCACTGCAGAGGAGCCTCGTTTTGTTCAGCTAGGCAGGTCCCGGGAGATTGCTGGGCCCACATGCCACTCCACAGCTCCTCCCTTTCCAAACCAGCGCCTGCAGGATAGTTAACGCAAGCGCCGGTCTAACTGGACAGATTGCGGAGAAAGCTCAGGTCTGAAGCATAGCATTCCATCCCTACCATGCCCACGTGCCCTCCAACAAGTCATTTCCTTTCACAAGTCTCTCATAAATCAGAGGGATGGTTAAACTTCCCGGAGCATTTGATGAGAAAGGAGATCGCACACACAGAAGTGTTCCATGGCACCATGAATTTGGGCTATTTGTGCATCGAGTGGTATTTCATGTTGAATCCAGCGGTGAATTTATCAAATCAAACCTTCTGAATGATAAAAACACACCTTTAGTTTCTCATTCTACAACTTGTAAGCACCAAGCCAGCAAAATGGGTTTGGGAGGGGACCAGAGAGGTCTTCTCTGGGCCACCGAAATCACATGGCAATTGGCATCCACACAGGACACCTCCTCTTCGCCAAGCTCTGGTTGAAGCTGTAATTGGCAGCCTCTGTATGAAATACATTTAAGGATCTGCTGGAGGGCATGTAAATAAAACCTTCACTAAGGTAAACAGTTGTTCAGTTTTACAGCCTATTCACACGTAACTTTTATGCACCATTATGATATACAGCTTATGTGTTTGGAAGTCCTAGGATGTCATTCAGGGCATCATCCCCTAAGTGACTGGCTGATAAATGGTTATTTACTCACTAGCTTTCACAGCCCATGAAAGCCTTTAAATCGGAGAGCTGTCCCTAACTACCCATTAGTGATCATGGTAATTCTTCCTAACGACGTGTGAGCCAGTTATCTTGACAGCCTTAGTGGCATGGGGTGGCAGGTAGGATGGGATGAGGAGAAGCCCAGGCTCAATCCAGGAGATTCCATGGCATTGTCTGAACCAAAGGGTGTATCTACCATTGGCACGTCAGTCACATCATGACAAAATGTAGTATACATGCAGGGTGTGGTGGCACACACCTGTAACCCCAGCACTCAAGATGCACAGGTGGGAGGACTGTGAGTTGGAGGCCAACCAGGTCTACATAAAAAGTTTGGGCCGGCAAGACCCTATCTAAAACAAAAGGGAAAAGGAAAACCATACCAAACCATAGCATGCACTCTTCATAGACACTTCATGTCACAAATATGAATGGGTTCCAGGAAAGAACATGGGTGCTATAAACAGCATCTGTTACAGAATCAAGTGACTGAACCCTCAATACCCACCTGCTGGTTTCACACCAAAATGACTGTGTTTAGCAGCTTGACATGATCTCAAGGTATAAAGGAGTCAAGTATATTTGCTCTGTTTCCTTGGGGCACCTGTGAGTCTCTGAGATATAAAGCAAGTCACTTCTCCACTCTGGGAAGGAAAAGCAGTCCACAGATTGATAGCTGAGTGGATTCCCATGTTGTTTGCAAGATTGTTGGTTGGCATTTGCAAAGCATTTTAATAGACATTATAAATAGTAGTCTGAAAATGTTACAATAGCTATTATTATGGTTATCATATTGTAATTGTTATTATAATAAAAATAGATATTGAGTACTTACTATTTGCCAGAAACTGTGCTAAGTATTATAACATGGAATACATGGAATACTTAACATGAAATACTTGATGTTGTTGTTGTTGTTGTGTGCCATCGAGTAGTGTCTGACTCAGATGGACCCTCATAGGGTTTTCAATGGCTAATTGTTTCAGGGTTGCCTTGGGAGTGGATTGCCACGTCCTTCTCCCACATGAAATACTTAGGTGACTTTATATGAGCCATGAAATAGAGTTTATCATTTCCATTTCATGGATATGAATACTGAGGCTCAGAAAGGCTAAGTAACTTGTCCCACTGTTAGAAAGCAACAAAGCTGAGGTTTGAAGCCAATCTTCTCGACCTCTCCTTCAAAGTCAGTGGTGATCTTTGGGTTCTTAACATTTCCTATACTCAAATTTGAAAATGAATACCTTGATTGGTACAATCACAAGGATATTTTGTAGCTACCTTTCCTATCCAGCCCTCAAAAATCAATGTTAGCATACACACAGCCAATGTCTGAGAACATCAGTCTGAGGAGGGGACCAAGTGAAAAATGAGGAAGAAGAATAGGGAAACTGAGGATCCAGGGAGACAGGAAGAAGTCCAAGATAGAGGAGGAAGAAGGAAAGCAATTGGAAATAGAAGAGAGGATGTCTTCATGGAAAAGAACATGGTCAGTGGAAAGAGGTGACAGTGTGATAAGGAAAGCCTTTGAGTGTCAAATTCAGGTCTCTGGACTCCATTCCATCACCTAAACTGGTGCCGTATTTTACCTCATGTGGATTTCATAGCATAAAAATGTAATGAATGTTAAAATAGCTATCTGTCAACTAGGAAAAGGAAGAAGCAATTGTTGGCAACTACAAAGACCATTTTCTTAAAATGAATGAGATTACTTAAGTGTCCTATTTATAATAATCGTCATCTTTTCCTTTGAAGTAATGAAACAAGATGATTTGCACATTTTCAAAATACTTATAATAATCTAGTGTATTAAATTATTTCAAACATTCAATGGGTATGATCAAGGGCCATGTCTTCTGGTGTACTTTTTTTTTTTTTTTTTTTTGCCAACCACCCTCAACAGTATCTGACACTTTCTCTAATTTAGCATGTACTTATCAACTGCACTGCTAGAGTTTCCAGGTAAACTTCTAGCCTCAGCAGTTCACTGGAATAGTAAACAGGGAAACTGAGGGAGAAGCCCAATTATGAACCAAGCCAGGGGCATTTTAAAAAGACCGCCTCAAGGAAACTTCTCAGGTATTCAGGGCTCAGCCAATGACAAGAAAAGCTTGGCTACCAGGCACCTGCCCGGGCACAGCAGAGACACATGTGCACTGGGTATTCTTGGTGCCAGGCACGGTGCTGAAGCTAAGAAAACCCAAGAAAGCAGAAGGACTCCTGCCCTGAGCACTCCCTTAATGGTGAGGTTACCCCAGGGACTGCAGGGCAGAGCATGGAGAAGGAGGGTGTCCCTGAGCTGGACACTCAGAGGCTAGCTGAGGGCACAGGGACCAGAGAAAGGACCCCCTGGGTGAGATGTACGTGGCCATCCCTCTTTTTTTCACCTTGATTAGTTTTGACTATTGTGCCAGGGACATATGGCTGCTTTCCAGCTAAGTCCTGACCTAACTCTTGGGCAGGCTGGAATTTAGCTGAGTTGGTAGAGCACCTCTCTGCAGTCTCTGAGGTCCTGGGTTCAATTCCCAGCACTGCAAAAATGGGAGAAGGACGTGGTAATCCACTCCCAAGGCAATCCCAAAACAATCAGCCATTGAAAACTCTATGAGGGTCGCTATGAGTCGGACATGACTCGATGCAACCTAAAAACAACTCTTGGGCTTTATCTCCATCCTTGCTGCAGCCATCTTGGACATTTTTCAAAAGCACCACATTCTCCCCATGTTGGACCTGTGTACAGTCTCTTCCAAGAGGTAAGGCACATTCTCTGCCGCCTGCCCCTCCTCTACCTCCACCTAGGATTCAAGTATTAGCTTACACATGACTACTGAAGGGAAGGCTTCTCTCTCCCAGACTAGGTTGAATGCCTTGCAGTACCCCCTTAGCACTGTCTAGTTCCCTTTTCATAATGCTTATCACGCTTTTAAGTATTTGTTTGTTTCTCCCACTGCTCTAGACCATGAACTTCATAAAGACAAAGCTTGTGTCTGTCTTGTTTCCCATTGTATCCTTAGGATCAAGAACAAGACCAATCACATAGCAGATACCCAACAAATATTTGTTGAGTGAATGCATCATGAGCCTCATCGCTATGAGAGAGCAAGTCTCTGGAAGTTTGTGTTACCCCACTGTAAGTTCCTAGAAGCCAGGACCCAGCCTGCTTCACCTTTATAGCTGGAGTAACTTGCATTGTGCTGAAAGATTATAGTCCCTGAATTTAAAAGTAGGGTGTAGAAGAAGGGGAATACAAGATGGGATTTCCTCACTCACAGTTCTCCCTTCTATCCAACCCCAGAAGACCAACTCAATTTCACCAACTACAGGAAATCTTTCCTCTCACTCCAGCCCTAAATCAGCTTCCTGTGTCACCTATAGGCCACAATGGCTATGCCAGTCACACAGCCTTTGTGACATCTGTCTTCTCATGTTCCTCTCATAAGTTCCTAAAAGCAAAAGCTACATCTGTCCTCCTTTAATCTCTTAGCTCCTCATCCGTAGCACAGACTGGCCTCAACCTAGGCTGACTGAAAGCTGACAAGAGATTGGACTTGTTTCCGAAAGAGAATTTATAAACTCATTTCCTAGCAGACTTTCAAAACTAGGAGAAATTTCCAGGTGTGCAGAAAGCTAAGCGAGAGCCTTTCTGGAAACAGACAGATAAACTGCCTGAGTCTCTGCCCAAGCCTTGGACTCTATAAAAACAAGTGTCCTATTGACACTATAAAAATGAGAAAATGCTTTTTTTGTCTTCCTTCATTTCAGACAAAGCCTAGCCTTGTCAGATATGCCAGGTTTCAGAAGGTTCTGGAATAATAGACAGCATTCACCACTGTGGCTTAAGTCAAAACACGCCAGCTCTCCTCCAAGAAGCTGTTCCTCCAGCTGAGGATGAATTCTCAGCGTGAGCTAGGAAGATCAACTGTATCACAGAGGGGACCTATTGCCTCATAGACAGATGGGACCGACCTCCATCAAGGTCCTCTATAAGGTCCCTGTCTCCACCCTTACCGGCACATTGCCCTGGTTCATAGATTATGTGTGAAATCTTGCTTGGCCTCTGCACCAGCCTTCCGCCTTGTGGGAGCTCTGCTCAGCTTCTCACTTCCTTCCCTCATGGCCAGAGACAGGAAAGGCCCCGTCATGGGGACCCCTGAGGGTGTCACTAATCCATTTGCTTGCTTCTATGTCACATTTAATTACTCACTCAATACAGAGCTATCCGTACTGAGACTCCCAACTAATAAGATGCTGCAAAGCCTTCAAATTGAGGATTATCAACTGCAGCATCCTGCACCAAGGTCAGTTTAGATTGTTCTAAAGCTCTGATTACTACGTGATCACCTCTTTTTTTAACCTGAAACCCTTTATTTTTCATTTTTCAAAAGGAAAAATAGAGAGAGTGTGTTTTGGGGGAAGCAAAAGGTGCTGCTTGGTTGTTTAACTACATGAAAGCTTTAGTGATCAATATCTAAATCCTCAGAGCTGCATGGAAGCTGGCTCTCTTTGCCCAATGGGGTATGTTGACCTTTGCCTCAAGGGGATAAAGGAAATACAACCTTTTGTTGGTATTTTGCAGGGAACTAATATAAAGGTTGTATAGATCCTGTGTTAAATGTATCTGTACTCCTACCTGTTTAATATTCAGACAGACTCCAAGCAATATTTTCACCCAGCATCCCTTGCTTCCATGCAATAAATGCCACTAATATCCTCTCAGTTGTGACAACCAAAATTACCTAATGAAATTGCCAAGTGACAGTGTTAGATATCAGCAAATGCCCTCTGGGTGGCAAATCTCTCATGGTTAAGGACAACTTGGATAGGTAAAATATATTATTAAAATTAATGTCACTATTTCATTTTACTTTTTTAATGTGTTTCTACAGAACTAAAAATTATACATATGGGTAGCATTTCTGGTTTTGCTATATTTCTGTTAGAGAGTGCTACCCTAAACTGGGAACAGTGTCATATTAAGGCTCATGACTTTTCATGGTTCCATCACCAATGCACACAACAGAACCCTTGGAATCCCATACTAGGGAAAAGCTGAACTCATAATGACAGTAAGCAATACATTCAGGTAGGTTGGCTCACTGAAGACACTCAGGAGCCTAAGAAGAAGGAAATGGGACAAACAGCAGAAGGTCGTAGACCAGACCCCCAGCTGATGGAACAGTACATGTGCAACAAGCCATCAAGGCAAAGGAAAGGCAAATTTGTAGTAATTATTATGAAATCTCTAACTGCAGTGAAACAGTAGTGAATAATGGGTTAAATGTGTCATTTGGAGGCATAATAATCTCAACCATGATACAAGCTCCCAGGCCTCCTTGTTATCTTTTTATTTTCTACTTTCCTATTGTGACACTCTTTGCCTGCCTTTTCTTCACTGTCCTTTCCAATTGCCACCCATTATGTCCCACTCAGGCTATGTTGTTGTTTTTAGGTGCCTTCAAGTCAGTGTTCATCTCATAGCAACCCTATGTACAACAGGCAAATCACTATTGTCAGTGCTTCTCTGCTATTCGTAGGGTGTTCAATGGCAGATTGATTTTTAGGAGTGGGTTGCCAGGTCCTTCTCCCAAGCCTACAGTATCTGATGTTCCCAATTCTTGCCATCCAAGAACTAACAAGGCCCAACCTTGCTTAGCTTCCGAGATCTGACAGGATCGGACATCACAGTACTATAGCTGCAGGCTGTACAGTCCTCAAATTTTGCTGTTCTTAAGTCATTCAGTGTATCTTTCCACCCACCCAGCTGCTCCCAACTTGTACTAACAGGGCTGAATCTCCCAGAGCGTGAACCCTTTACTCATATTGACTTGTTCACCACCTCCAGCCCTTCCTAAAACTGGTAACTTCCTGGCTCTTCTCTTGATAGTTAAGTCTTAACCTAGCTACATGACTTAATGGCCACGTACAGCCTTACATTCTCTCTAGTGTGGCTTAGGACTCCTGTCACATAAACTTCCCCCATGCCCTCCTGAAGGAAAAGAAATTTTAACACTATTACTGAATCCACTAGGGTTTCTTTTCCCAAGTGGGACAGAGAATGCCAACTGGTTCAATAAAGAGGTAGGGAGCTCCACAATTAACTTGGTAACTCAATAGCATCATCAAGCACCCGTGTGCATTTCATCTTATTTCCCTGGTCATTCTCAATGTGTCCACATTACCCTTCAGGATGCTCCCTTCATGGTCCCAAAATATCTGAGACAGTTCCATGTGCCCCTCCAGAGACAATGTCCACAGGTAGAAAGGGAACTCTGTCCTCCCTGTGTCTCTGTGTCTGTTTTGAAGAGGGAGAAAACCTTTCCCATAAACCTCCACAGGATTTATCATATCTCATTGGCTAGAGCTGCATCATTTACCTATATCTAACCAATAAGTGGGAGAAGGATGTGGTAATCTACTCCTAAGGCAATCCCGAAACAATCAGCCACTGAAAACCCTATGAGGGTCACTATGAGTTCGACATGACTCAACAGCACCTACCGACCAACTAACAAACCAATAAGTGGCAAGGAGAAGGAGATCACCATGACTGGCTTAAACCAGTAACGTTGGAAAGGTGGTCCTCAGAGCAGCTGTATCAGCATCACCTGGGAAGTTAGAAACACAAATTCTCTGACCCCTTCCAGAGCGACTCAGAGACTCCAGGAGGAGGATCCCTGAACTGGTGGCTTCGCAAGCCTTCCAGGTGATTCTGATGCACCTTAGACCAATAAAGACCTGGTCCCAATTTAAAGCCTGGCTCCCTTGAGAGATGTGGTCCTGATGAAGAGGGACTGGCTCTGAGAATAAAACCAGCAGTCTTTTATGAAAGAGAAAGGAATGATGAGAGAATCAAAGTCAACTAGATAATCAACATTGTCATAATCACCATGTCAATTTTTCCCTTTCTGTCTGGAAAGAGCCTTCCTCCTTTCTTGGTTGTACATATCCCACAGCCAAAAGCAGCCAGAGATATTTTCAAAGAATATTTTTCAAAGAATATTTTGGATACCCTTAGAAAAAGTTTGACTAACTCTATCTATAAAATATCCAACAAAAACAACCCCTCTTGACCCATGCACATAAAATCTTTAAAATTATCTCTCACAAAGGGTTTCAGTATACTCTCCCCAGGACAATTCTGCATACTAGAAGGATAAATCATTGTTTTTTTAATTTTCATTTTGCAGATGGGAAAACTAAAGCTTGGAAAGGTCAGAACCACACAGCTAGCAAATTTCTGGCCCAGGATTCACTGTGCTGATCCGGCTGCAGGTTTTCTGGAGTACCCTCCATCAGACCTGTTGGGAGGTGGGGTGGAATGGCCTCCTTACAATAAGGTCTTCCAGGGAGAACCCTGTGAATGTTTCAGTAATGCTCATCTGCATGGCCTGCTCTGATAAAGCAATGCTAACTATAGTATAAGAAAAGTTGGACAGCTCAAACAAATGGCAGGGATTTCCCCACCATTGCTAATTGTACAGCAGAGAGATTTTGTGTGCTGCTACCTAAGAAAATGAGCACTTTCATTACCCACTATAGCTTTAATGAACAGCAACAGAAAGGCTACCTTGATGACACTGATATTCATAAGAACATATTTTTCTCTAAAAAATCCAAAAGATTTTTTTCTTTTATTTTTGTAGAGGTATGGATGTTTTTAGATCTCAAATAGGAAAAAAGAAAAGACATGCACGTTAAAATAAATTTCAACAGTGGCTTTTCGGCTAGGGGACATAGGCATTTATGTTTCTGAATAATCATCAAATCAGGAGCTCAACCCCAAAGATCACATAGGGGTTCTAGAGCAAAAGAATCCAGGAGATAAGTTTCCCCATCCCAGGGGCTCCATTCCTCTTGTATTCTACCTAATCTGCAGCCCCTGCCAAGCATGTTTTACTATAACAGCTGTGCTAAGATGAAAGTCCTATGATTCTATCATAGCCTGGCTTAACTTGCAAGATCCTGAGGCCCAGGGAGCAAATAATGTCAAATAATGGGAGATTTCCAGGAAAAAAAAAAAAAAAGCAAACCTTCACTGAGAAGAATAAGTCAATATACTTCAGCAGGAATTTTGAATAAAGGAAAAGGGCAACATGGTCCTGACTAATGTCCCTGGCCCTAGGGCTTTCCAAGAAAAATCATCATCTCAATATTCTCTATGCTTGACCCTCCCATTGATTTGGGACTACTTTTCCTCCTTTGATGACCTCAGTTAACCTGAAATGATGATCTCTCAGCCTGTAGCTTCTGTGATTCTGAGGTGGAAGAGCCCCTTGCTGTTCAGGATCCCAGCATCACTCCAACCTGGCTTGGCTGGAGCAGATGCACCTGATCACCAAAACGCCCTTACTGGGGAGAACTTTCTGCTAAAGAGAAATCCCTACTCCAGTTCCACTGGGACCTGGCCATCTGCTAGGCCCTGTCTCCAACTGAAGCCAAGCATCTTCCCCTGGGAACCCCAGTGGAGGAGAGCGCATTCCTACCTCAGGCTGGCAGGAACACTGAAGTTCAAAGCCCCAAGCAGAGTTCTGCCTAAGCTGAGTTCATGAATGCTTTATTATCGCTCTGCTGAGCAGTTACCCCCATGCCAAGCAAATCAGAACAAGCCTGCTAAGCTGTGGTGATGGATGTTTGCAGGGAACCCGTGGGAGTTATTAATATTCATGTTCCCGTCACACTTTTGCAAGTAATGGAAGCTTGTTTTCTGTAACACATCATTAGGCAAAGAAGACAAGTGACCTCCTAGAGTTTTGAAGCAAAAAGGGTGGTCACTTAAGACCCAAAAGGGACTGAGGGAAAAAGAGACAAGGTGAGAGGCTTGCAGGTATTAAACTTTCTCCTTATGGAGACCCACAAAAGATCCTTTCAGTGGATGCATACATTTGTGGGCCCCTGCAAAATGAGCAACTGCAGAATCTGGGGCTATTCACAGTCTCTCCCCCTCACAGAGGGACAGCAGGACTCAAAAGTACGGAACACAGCTTTGAGAGTGCAGAGTGAGGAATTCAGGAAATCTTGAGCTGAGCCACATTGCTTGTCTATGGAACAATGGAGGGGCCTCCAAACTCAGGATCCAAATAGCAGGGAGTCAAGTTAGAATGGCTATCATCAAAAAGACAAAAATAATAATAATAACAAATGCTGACAAGGATGCAGAGAGAGGGGAACTCTCATATGCTATTGGTGGGAATGCAAATTAGTATCACCATTTTGGAAAACATAGGCCTAACATATGATCCAGCAATCCCACTCCTGGGATTATGTCCAAAGGATATGAATTCAGTTTGTCAAAGAAATATCTATGCTTTCATGTTTATGGCAGCTCTATTCATAATAGCCAAGATATGGAATCAACCAAAGCATCCATAGATAGATGAATAGATAAAGGAAATGTAGTATATACAAACAATAGAATACTATTCATATAAAAAATGAAATCCGATCATTGGTGGCAACATGGGTAGAACTGGAAGACATGATGTTAAGGGGAAAACGCCAGGCACAGAAATTCAAATACTGCATAATCTCATATGTGGGAAATAAAAAAGTTGACCACATGTAAGTAGAGCATAGAACAAGGGTCACAAGAGGCTAGGAAGGACAAGAAGAGGGGACAGAGAGAGGATGAATAATGGGTTAGATAGGAGGTGTAAGTTCGGGTATCTTACAGCACAACAGGGTGACTACACTTAACAATTTACTGTATATTTCAAAATAGCTAGAAGAGAGGATTATGAATGTTCCCAACACAAAGAAATGATAAATGCTTAAGATGAGAAAAATGCTAATTACCCTAATTTTATTACACGTTGTATACATGTATCAAAACATCATACTGTACCCTGTCAATAGGCACAATTATTACGTGTCAATTTAAAATGTTTAAGAATAGCAGGGAGTAACGTGGAACAAGAGCATGTGCTGAGCTCAGGAGACACCCCAGCCAGGGTAGGACTGGCAGAGCAGGAAGTGTGCAGCAATTAAAAGCCGGGCGGTGGGGTGAGAGTAAGAAAGCTGTTCCTTAACACGCCTCTCAAAACTGCCACTGTCCTCTCCCCACTCACGGATTAAAGTGCCCAGTTCAAATATAAACTGCTTTTCTTAGCTGGCAAGCAAGGTGCGCACCTCTAGGGACAAACTCCTATACTCGTCGGGGAGAAAGCTGTCACCCCTTTAAAAGACGGTTAACGCACTTTCAAAGTTATTCTATTTGTTTCAAATAAAACTCCTTGGAAAAACTTACTAGGAACCTACCAGGGTCACCAAGTCACTCTGACTCATTCTTTTAGGCAAGCTAAAGTTGGCTCGTTATAACACTAAATTCTCCACCTAGAAAGGTTCTTGTACATCTTTTCTTTCTGAAACTGTGCTCTATGACCTTGAACTGAGCATGCTCAGAAATGTACACCTTAAACTGAGCATGCTCAGAACCATGCCAGCCCACATGTCCTTACCTGTATGAATATGTGTAGGCTCCCCAATAAAATCTCCACCCTTTTCTTTGTGCAGGGAAAGCATTGCTTTGCAAATAATCCCAGTGCCCTCCTTGCTGCTGCAGGTAATAAACCTCTTTTACCTCCCGGTTGTGCTTTTTGGCTTTGCATTCACCAAGATGTGAACCCATTGGGTTCAGTACACTTCCGTGCTCTCCAGAGCACTTCACACACTGCATTATATTTAGGTATGTGCCCTCTCTGTGCCTCTGCACCTATTTCCTGGCCTGCAAAATAGGCATAAGAGTAAAGCTCATTTTGTTGTGAAAGTTGAAAGAATTAATATACACAAACATACTTTAAACAGCATCAGCCACATAGTACACCGCACTAGATGTACCCTATCATCCTTACCACTATTCATAGTATGTATGTGTTCATTTCCTCAGTAGACTGAGTTCTCTGACAGCAGGAACTGCATCTCGTTATGTTACCCCAAAGCCTAGCACTGTGTCAGGCACAATTTAGGTGTACAATGAATGAATCTATGAGCAATGAATGAATCCTAGCAAATGAATGAATCTATGAGTGAATGGTATATTCTCTAATTCTGCCAATGTAGAAAGATCTCCCTCCATCCTCCAGCTACACAGAGTCATTTCTTCATGATAGAATCAGGTCTTTAATTCGTGCAATACTTACTGATCTCTGGGGATACAACAGGGAACAGAAATGAGAAAACTGCCAGACCTTGTGAATATTAACTTTCATGAGGGTTAGGGGGCAGAGGAAAGGAAAGGAAAGGAGAGGTGAGGAAAAGAAAGGAGAGGACAGGAGAGGAGAGGAGAGGAGAGGAGAGGAGAGGAGAGGAGGGGAGGGGAGGGGAGAGGAAAGGAGCGAGAAGGGGAGGGAAGGAAGGAAGGAAGGAAGGGAGGGAGGGAGGGAGGGAGGGAGGGAGGGAAGAAGAGAAAGGGAGAAGGAAGAGAATGGGAGAAGGAAGAGAAGGAAGGAGAATATGTTATCTTAGCTAATGATCTGTGGTATGGAAAAAATTGGAACTGGCAAGGGTGACAGGGAGCAGTGGTGCTCAGCTGTACAGAGTGGTGAAGGAAGACCTGCCCAAGAAAGGACACTTGCAGGAAACCCAAAGGGGTGAGCAGATGGCCCCAAGGCCTGTAGGGGGAGGAGCCTTCCAGGCAGAAGGAGCAAAAAGTGCAAAGATCAACTTAATCTTACTGTACCTTGAATGGTAACACCTCAGGGATATCTGTCACAGCTTTACTAAAGTGCAACCCTAGATCAGCTTGAGGTTCAAATCTCCCCCAAAGTCAAAGTGCAATCAAATAGCATCAGCCCTTAATCAGCTGGGGGGCTTGTGTAGAGTAAGACTAAGTTTCACTCCAGTCAGAAAGGACACTCTTAAAAATTCCAGCTCTGTTTCTGTACGTCACAAACCTCTTTTCCTTTTGAAAGTGGCGATTTTGTGGTTCCATATGAATTTTTGGATCATTTTTTCTATTTCTGTAAAGTCAGTCAGTGGAATTTTAATGGAATCCAAAAATTCATATGGAACCACAAAAGATCACGTATAGCCAAAACACTTTTAAGCTGCAAATCTAATGCAGGGGGAATCACAATCCCTGACTTCAAACTATACTGCAGGGCAGTGGTTGCAAAAAACAGCTTGGTACTGGCACAAAAATAGGCCCGAAGACATCTGGAACAGAATAGAAGACCCAGATATACCTCAACACACCTATAGCCACCTTATTTTCGACAAAGGAACAAAGCAAGTAAACTGGAAAAAGGACAGCCTCTTCAACAAATGGTGCTGGGAAACATGGTCACCCACATGCAGAAAAATGAAAATGGATCCGCATCTCTCAATATACACGAGAGTTAACTCAAAATGGATAAAAGATCTCAACATAAAACCAGAAACTTTAAAACTTATAGAAGGCAAGATAGGCAATACACTCCATCATATAGGCATTGGAAAAAATTTCCTTAATAGGACTCCAATTGCTCAAGAAATTGCAACAAGAATAGATAAATGGGATCACATGAAATTAAAAAGCTTCTGCACAGCAAAAGAAACAATTAACAGAGTCAAGGAAACCCCCACACAATGGGAAAAAATCTTCGCATTTTATACATCAGACAAAGGTCTAATTACTAGAATTTATAAGGAACTCAAGAAAAAAACTCCCCAAAAACCAAACAACCCAATACACAAATGGGCAAAGGAACTGAGTAGACAGTTCTCAAATGAAGAGGCCCATAAAGCCATGAAACACATGAAAAAGTGCTCAACATCCCTAGCCATTAGGGAAATGCAAATCAAAACAACTCTGAGATTTCACCTTACACCATAAGAATGGCCAAGATCAATAAAACAAACAACAACAAATGCTGGCGAGGTTGCGGGGAAAAGGGAACACTCTTACGTTGTTGGTGGAGCTGTAAATTGGTGCAACCACTGTGGAAATCAATATGGAGGTACCTCAAAAAACTAAAAATAGATCTACCATATGACCCAGCTATAACACTATTGGGAATTTACCCAAAGGGAGATGAGTCATCATACCACAGAGACACCTGCATCTCCATGTTCAATGCAGCGCTTTTCACAATAGCAAGGATATGG
>VMDO01000324.1:0-68121 GCA_007922755.1 Pedetes capensis | reverse complement strand
ACAGCAAAATGGATGGAATTAGAGAAAATTATTTTGAGTGAACGAACACAAGCTCAGAAAGAGAAACAACACATGTTCTCACTCATATGAGGGAGCTGATTCAAAATTACAAGAAGGAAAAATCCTATTCAAAGGCCGGATCATAATAAAAGGGGTGGGGGGAGATAAGAATGATGTCAATTAAATGGACTAGAAATCGCATGTAATTGTTCTAACAAGATAAAAACAAAGACCACCACAGGAAAAGTTTCTATCTTAAACAGAACTGGAACCCAAGGACATATAGAAAAAAACTACTAAGTAAAAGACAGAGAAGACTTAGATGGAAAACTTAGATGGGAAGGGTGGGAGGGGGGGAAGCATAGGGGAGGGTAAGGGGTAACCCATATGAATAATGTTTATCAAAATGCATATATGGAAATGTCACAATGAAAAGCATGTCAAAATGAAACACATTAAAATGTACATTGAAAATTTCTAATAAAAAAAAAGAAAGAAAAAAAAAGTGGCGATTTTGAAAAAATCCTATACAAAGGTTGGATCATAATAAAAGAAAAAAGAGCTAAGAATGGAATTATTATAGATGGTCTAGAAAATGCATGTAATAGTTTTGACAAGGTAAAAAGAAAGTTCACTGCAGGAAATGTTTCTATCTTAAACAGAACTGGAACCCAAGGATATATAGAAAAATATTACCATAAAAAGACAAGTAAATGGTAGAGAAGTCTTTGATGGGGGGGTGAGATGGGAGGGAAGTGTACAAGAGGCTAAGGGGGAACCTATATGAATAATGTACAACAAAATGCATATATGGAAATGTCACAATGAAAAGCATGTCGGAATGAATCACATTAAGGTGGATATTAAAAATTTCCAATAAAAGAAAAGAAAAGAAAAGAAAGTGGCGATTTTATGAGATATTATATGCCACATGCCTGGCATGTTGGAATTGCTTTAAACAGTTATTCCTGTTATTCCAGTTTTATTTCCCCACCACCCCTCCCCCAACTTTCCAAAATGCTATGAAGGTGGAAATACCCTGGAGGGGGTTGTTGCCCTGTTGCTACTTGAGGAGGGTGGGTGGGAAGAGGGAGGAAAGAGATAATTGATTATTAATTAATATTTCCTCTACCAGACTGTGAGCAGCCTGATAGAGGCCATCTCCAACCTGTGACTGCACACACTGCCCAACAGAGCACCTGGCACATAGTAGCCACTCAATAAATGCTGGATGAAAGAATAAATAAAAAATCGAGTGCAGTGCCATGCAGAGGGGGATGGTATTCTGATGTGCTCATTTCCATGAGTCCTGCCTTACTTCTCAGCCAGCAGGAGCTGGGGACACCCACAGAGCCAGGCTTGACAGAGACCTGACATCTCAGGAACAAATCTCTCCTCCAGTCTCTGGTGCACACTCCCTCATGCCACCCAACATTTGTGAGTTGGAGTGAGTGGCAGGCCACAAAGGGAATTTGGGTAACTTTACTGCAGGTTAGGTTTGTTGGCATTTAGATCAATCATCCCTTTCTGTAATTTTAAACTTTAGCTCAGTGTTCTCAGAGAAGACATAAATTATTAAACAAAGGAAAGCAACTCTGGCTTCAGATCAGATGGTAACAGGCTTCACCTGGCAATGTGAAAAGTCCCTTCATGTGGCCTGTGTGTCATCAGAAGGAGTTTAGGACTTGGCAACGACGCTCAAGTTCTGGCTGACATTCATCTCCAATGTGCCTGGAACTCACGGGGACTAACAGAAACAATTCCGCCACTTACCCCACTGCAAGAGGAAAGAGGAGGGGCAGGGAGGAAAAAGGAAATAGTAAATCTTGGCATGAGAACAAAGGAAATTTACACTGACTGCACATCTTCTATGTACCCTATGTCATATATATGTATAATCTCATGCTAATTTTTACATCATGAGGTTGTTGTCGTTAGGTGCCATTGAGTTGGTGTCCAGCTCTGAGCAACCCTGCATACAATAGGTGAAATACTATTGTCAGTGCTTCTCTGCTATTCATAGGGTTTTCAATGGCTGATTGCTTTTTGGGAGTAGGTTGTCAGGTCCTTCTCCCAAGCCTACAGCACCTGGTGTTCCCAGGAGGTCTCCCATCCAAGTACTAACCAGGCCTGACCCTGCTTAGCTTCTGAGATCTGAAGGGATCAGATGCCAGAGAGCTACAGCTGTAGGCACATCATGAGGTTGGTGCTACTATTCCTGTTTTATAGATGATGAAATTGAAATGCAAAGAAGTTAGGTATCTTACCCAAAAGCACACAGCAAGCAGAGGACCTGGACCTGAACCTGGGTCTGTCTCCTCTCTGCACATGGCATTGTACCCTGCAGGCAGCCACAAAGTTCATTCCAAAGGGCGCCATGGGTGATAAGGCCTGGAAAAAGCTTTTTTGTGGTCCACACATTTTGAGTGCTACACTGGGAGGGAAATGAACCTGCACACATTTCTGTGGCATCAGAATCACTTCCTCCCTGTGCAGAGAGAAAAAAGAGCTTCACAACAGGCTAAACAAAACTCAGGTGGTCCCAGAGCAGTGCTTCCAAACTTTTCTCTGTGGTCCTTGAAAGCAGGCCTTTCACACATTTTGTCTTTTAATCACCATCAAATTATAACACCACAGATATAGCGTAATAAATATGCTTATATATCTTAAAAGCCTGTATCCGTACCACTGCAACATCCAATCCCATCAGATCTTGGAGGCTAAGCAGGGTCAGGCCAGTTAGCACTTGGATGGGAGACCTCCTGGGAACACCAGATACTGTAGGCTTGGGAGAAGGACTTGGCAACTCCCTCCCAAAAAGCAATCAGCTGTTGAAAACACAATGAATAGAAGAGAAGCACTGATAATAGTGTTTTACCTGTTATACATAGGGTCGCTCTGAGTCAGATATCAACTTGACAGCATCTAACAACAACAAAAACAACAACATATTTTTTAAAAGACTTCATTTTTTGCAAGGAGAGAAGCAGAATAGAAGAGATGGGGTCTTCCAAGAGGGTAGGATCCAACTGGAGTTGCATCAGAGCCCTTCCAAGCCAGCAGGACTCCCACCTCCACATTAGTGTCCATAATGCTCCTGCACCACAACACAGGACCCCCAGGAAAGCTGGCCCAGTGGGCCCACCCATAACAGCATGCAGAGGCATGTCCATGCTCGTGTCACTGAACCCCAGGATATTAGGACATGGCGAGTATTTGATCTCATCTAACTAACCTTCTCATTTTACAAAGAAAAAACTCCATGCAGAAGGAAGTGGCCCACCCAAGGTCATAGTGACCTTACTAATGACAAAGGAACAAGAAGTCACAGGTCCTGATATCCTTTCCAGGATTGGGTCAAAATCTAACTCTGGCATGTCCTAGCAAAAGATTCTAATCAAGATGAAGTCCAAGCCCAGGGCCCCACTCTCCAAGTGCTGACACCAATTTGTAATAGGCAGAAATCTGCTAACCGTGGCTTAAAGCAGAGGTACCCAAGATGCCTGCAGAGAGGCAGTCAGGGAGAGACTTAACCAGGCCGACAAACACCAGCACACTGGATGCTATGCTGGAAGTCTGTACATAGTGTTGCTTATAAAAGTGCCAAAGCACCTATAGTAGTCTGAGGTATTGTTTGGGGAATTTTGATTGTAGGAGGGGTCAGCTTGTTCGAATTCTCAGGGGTAAATTAAAAATTTTTTAAAATAAAAACAGATAAACTTGCAGAAGACTTATCCTTCAATCCCCAAGTGAAATGCCACCTTTTCTAGGAAGCTCTCAGTTCTCACCCTGAATCAATTAAAAGTAAACTCCCCCTCCTCTCCAATCATTCTGGTTGTATCATTTCTGTGGAACTATATGGCCTTGTGTCCTAGTCACTTTTGTATTCACTTCTGTGTTTCAAGCCACCCTTATTATTTTATGTGTTATTGTTGTTGTTAGGTGCCCTTGAGTCAGTATCCGACTCATAGTGACCCTATGTATAACAGGGGAAACGGTATTGTTACTGCTTCTCTGTTGTTCATAGGGTTTTCAGTGGCTGATTGTTTTTTGAGAGAGGGTTGCCAGGTCCTTCTCCCAAGCCCACAGCATCTGGTGTTCCCAGGCAGTCTCCCATCCAAGTACTAACCAGGCCCAATCCTGCTTAGCTTCTGAGATCTGATGAGATCGGACACCACAGTGGTATGGCTGCAGGCATTTTATGTAGAGACAGAA
The DNA here is from genome assembly GCA_007922755.1 of Pedetes capensis. Taxonomy (NCBI): domain Eukaryota; kingdom Metazoa; phylum Chordata; class Mammalia; order Rodentia; family Pedetidae; genus Pedetes; species Pedetes capensis. The sequence goes on along the minus strand of VMDO01000324.1, from coordinate 63,906 downwards.
TGTATTTTATATTCTCCTTCAATAGCTAGAATGAGGTCTTGCCTCCAGCATATACTTAGTAAATATTTGTTGAATAAATATTCCCATACAAAAATCTATCATGGGAAATAAAAGATTATAATTGATCCAAACAAATAGAGTTCAAAGAAGAAAAGGCTTTCAGCATAGATTCTTTTGCTAATTCCAAAAGTAAATCCCCTCTTGGAATTCAGAGAGTAGCATGAATTGCTGACACTGGAATATGGGAGAAGAGGATGTTGAATTAATCATGTGTTAAAACAGAAATCTTTATTCACCAAAGAATCCCTCAGCCTCTACTAGGTACCTGTTAAGAGGAAGACATTCTTCTTCTCTAGGATACTCTTCATAGAATTTGTGGGGAATGCAGTTGAAATGGGGTGTTAAAAAGTTAAAAGGAATTCATCAGAAAGGCATGCAGGACTCCTGGGTCAGAGTTCTAATCAGTTGGGCAAACTAGCATTGAGAAAAGAACAGAACCCTGCACTGCCAAAACCCTCAAACTGCCAACACAAAAATGAAGGTCTGAACAAGGAAAGTGAGGCAAGTTGGGAAGAAAATACTACCTCGAAGGTAACTAGTAAGACCTTTATTACCCATCTGTAGAGACCACACACTTGCACACATGCACGCACATGCACACACTCATGCACACACTCATGCACACAACTGGAAAGAATGTGCTTGGGCCTTGGTAACCTTCCAACAACCATTGTTGCCAACTGCTGTGCCCGTTGGTCCCACACCACCTGCTTACTGTGACACAAGCCAGAAATTCCAGCTGAGCATCCCAGGACCATGGAAGTTCACACTAGCCGGGTGACTTCTGAGCCTAAAAAATGATTCCACTGGGGAATCATGCCAATAAAGCAGCTGCCTAAATAACAGCCCAGTAAGACCTCCCCTCTGCATGCAAAAGGTCATTTATCCTGCCAGGATAGGAACTGCAAAATAGGAAGCAATATGCAGGTAAGAGAAGTTGAAAATATTGTAAAATCTATGTATTCCTTCCTTAGGAATTTCAAACCTCCCTGGATACAAGGGCTTAAAGATGTCCTCTGACATAGCTTCTGTCTGCCATTGCATAACCATCTCACTTTTGTAAAACAGCTAGAATTTACCCAGCATCACTATTTGCCCAGCACCATAACAGCCATTTAATCAATACAAAAAAATTCTATGAGGTAGAAAATATTATTTCTATTTTATGGGTGAGGAGACTGAGGTGGGAGGTTAACTCATCCAAGATCACACAGCTCGGGAACCCTCAGTCTTGCACACTATACTATACCATGTCTGCTATTGGGATCCCAATATCTCACTGGCTACCATTGACATAGAGTAACCTCTCAGTATTTCCATTGGGGACATCTGTGTGTTCCTGAGGATTTATCCAATTCAATAAATCTAATGAATCTACTCAGCACTTGCTAGTGAAAGTAAGGGCTAGATGGAGGGACATGTTCCAAGTGGTGGTGGGATTCAGGACTCTCCTCATTGCTTCTCACCCCAAGGAGGAGGTCCATGAATAAGGAACATAGTGCAAGACACTATGGAACCATGAAGCTGGGTAGGAGGTTCTGGGCAATAAACAAGAAGCAAAGTCCTCTTGCACCCCTGACTTGCTCTCCCCTTGCCTTGTTTCATCCCTGACTTTATCTCCAGATTGTGTCTTTAGATTTGGTTCATATGGAAGTTAAGCCTTGACTTACTACAAAACTTCAGGAGCTGGAATCAGGCCAGGTCTGCTGTCAGCTATATTTCTCCAGGGCATCTCCCTGTTAGGTTCCATGGGCCTCGCCCTTCTTACCATCAGAATGATTGATACCTGGATACAGGTTTCAGAAGAAAGGACCAAGGAAGCCAGTTTTCAGTCTAGTCTCTGAAGGCCCCAGGACATGAAGAGGTGCCATGACTCACATGTGCAGAAGGCAGCTCACTAGTGCTGTGAGTTTCAGGGGGGTTTGGCCAACACTGTGTAGTGAGAAATAGAGTGCTGTTATCTGTCCTTGTCCTCAGGTAACTCTGCCTTACAACCAGGAGGGGTGAACTGTGGCTGACTGACGATGCTGGATTTTAGGATCCCACCCATGTCTATTTCCATCCTGGAGTTACAGGGATCAATAATCATTGTTCTTCCCTTGCTTCAAGGAACCTACAGTCCAGGCAAGACAGACACACCAATGGATAGAAGGCAGTCTGTGTTCTTGGAACACATAGGAGGTCATGATGGATTTCAACCAAAAAAACTCAGAAAAGTTTACACAGCTCTTGGAGGAGGAGCAGGACTCTAAAGGCAAGGGAGAGAAACATACCCCAGGTGAAAAAGAATGCACAATATCGGTGACAAGAGCATTGGGTACAGGAGAGGCTCAATGAGGGATGAGGCTGAGACCAGCTTATGGAAAAGATTAAACATATTAAATGGTGTGGCTTTTGTCCTTTAATAGGTAAGCAGATAGTACTGGTTTTGAAGGTTTACTTTTTGGCGACCTTCCCTTGTGTTTCCCTTGAGCTCTAGACTCACAAATCCAGCTGCAGGGACTTGGCATGACTCCATTGGGTTTTGTCATACACATGTCAAGCCTAATATATCCAGCCCAAAGCCTTGATTTTCTCCCCACATCTGCTTTTCCTGTCCCCTTCCCCACCTGTCTCCGCCCAGAGTCTAATCTCCACCCAGGAGTCACAGTGACCTTGAAAACCGAAAGTTGGATCATGTCAGTCACTCTTCTGCTCAAAACCCTTCAGTAGTTTCCTTCTCAAAGTGCTTCGCCCTGCCTCTGGTCACATATGACCTGTCCCTCCACCTCTCTGGGCTCTTCTCTATGCTCCTCCGCCCGCATTGCCCCCACATGCTTGCCTTTGCCTTGTTACTCACACTAAACACACTCTGCCTCTAGACCTTTCTCCTTCTCTTCCCTTTGTCTGTCCTGTTTCTCCCCAGAGATCTGCATGGCTCACCCTGTCACTCCAGTCAGGTTTCTCTCTGCTCAATCACTTCCTTGTCACAGATACCATCCCTGGCCTCCCCATGTAAAAAAGCAACTCCAATAACAACCACTCTCTTCTCCTTATCTTGCTTTATTTTTCTTTATAATACCTAGCACTACCTGATATATTATACCTTATCTCTTTGTTTTCTTACTTATCTATCTCCTTCCACTAGACTATAAGCTCCAAGAAAGAAAGACTTGGTCTGTTTTAAACACAGATGAATCTTACTGACTAGAGCTGTACCTGGCACCTAGTAAAGGCTCCATAAATATGTAGGGAGAATAAGCAGAGAAGTGGAACACTGCTTTTTCATAATGTCTGGATCAAGAAGATGAGTTTCTAGAGTTAGAGACTCCATCAAAGACAACCAAAGAGGTGTTTATCATAATCCAAGCCAGCCATTGATGAGGGCAGATCTTGGGCAAACATACTCACGCTTATGTTATAAGAAGGATAATCTAGTGGCCTCTAATGGCATCTAGTAGCTTCAAGTAGCTTCAAGTCACAGAGGATCCAACTTAAAAGGACAATAAGCATAGAGAGAAAGGTTTTAAAGAAGGTTAATTAAACAACCCAACAATGACATCAGACCTAGATTTTTTTCCATCTTTCCATTTTAAGCATGAAGGAAGCACCACTGAAATCATAGAGCAGATTTCTCCAACTTCTCCATTGGCAAAGTTTGATCTCATTCCTAAGCAGTGCCCACCAAGAGGAATAGAATAGCTATGACAACCCCAGCTAAATCAAGATTTACTTCAGAATGTAAAACCTGAAACTTTGAAACTGCTAGGGGAAAACACTCCAAGATATAGGTACAAGCAAGAATATTCTGAAAAAAATTCCAATGGACCAGGAAATAATAGTAATAATTGACTAATGAGATTGCATTAAAAAGCTTCAGCACAGCAAAGGGAATAATTAACATAGTGAAGAGATAGCCTACAGAATGGGAGAAAATCTTTGCCAACTATTCATCTGGCAGGGGATTAATATCCAGAATATATAAAGAACTCAAAAACACTAGAAAACCAAATAATCCAGACAATAAATGGACAAATGAATTGTACAGTTCTCAAAAGAAGTACAAATAGCCAATGAATATATGAAAAAAATATTCAACATCCTTAGTCATCAGGGAAATCTAAATCAAATTGTTGCATCTCACCCCTGTCAGAATGGCTATCATCAAGAAAATAAACAACAAATGTAAGCAAGGATGCAGAGGAGAAAGGGAGCCTTATACTCTGCTGATGGAAATTCAAATTAGTACAGCCACTATGGAAATCAATATGGAAGTTCATCAAAAAACTAAAAATAAAAACTGCCATGTGACCCAGGCATACCATATCTGGGTATACACCTGAAGGAATCTAAGTCAGCATACCACAGATATATGCACATCCATGTTTATTGCCATACTAGTCACGATAGCTAAGCTAAGGAATCAGCCTAGATGTCCATCAATAGATTGTTTAAAGAAAAAGTGGCATATACATACTATGAAGTTTTTTTCAGCCATAAAGAAGAAAAAATTATGTCATCTGTAAGAAAATGGATGGAACTGGAGATCATCATGTTAAGCAAAATGAACCCTACTCAGAAAGACAAATATCACATGTACTCTCTCATATTCAGGATCAATATTTATATGTATACACATTTATATGTAAATATAATGTATTATATTATATTATATTATAAATATATGTAAATATAATAAGTATATCAACATAATAAAAATAATATGTTGTGGTTGTTGTTAGGTGCCATCAAGTCAGGTCCAAACCACAATGATCCTATGTACAACAGAAAAAAACACTCCCCAATTCTGTGCCACGCACATGATCTTACTTATGTTTAAGCCCATTGTTGCAGACACTGTGTCAATCCATCTAACTGAGGATTTTCCTTTTTTCATTGACCTGCTACTCTGTCAAACATGATGTCTTTCTCCAGGGGTTAGTCCCCCCTGACTACATGTTCAAAATACATAAGACACAATCTAGCCATCCTTGCTTCCAAGGAGCACAATATAATAGTATATATGACTTGCAAATAAAAGAGCAACTATTTGGGGGGAAGCAGGGAACCAGCAAAGGGGTTGGACAAGAGAGGGTAATGTGGGGCAACGTCAGTCCAAGCAAAGTACATGATATACTTGTATGAAAATGTCATAATGGAACTCATTATTTGGCACAGTAACTTTTTAAAATCCTCTAAATCACACATAAAAGTATACACGGTTTTGTTATAATCCTGAAAAGTAATAAGCAAAGATACAGGATACATATTTTAAAAAACAAAAGACTTATTCCAGGGCCAGGAGGGACAACTGTTGCCTAAAACCATGGCCTTGGGAGTCCTGAACAATATGTGGATTCTGTTAGGAAGGAAATGGGGGAGAAGGGCCATTGCCTATTGTGTCAGGCTAAATGAAAGCCTTAAGAGGTATCCAGTTCCTAAACACTGGAGCCTATGAATGTTATCTTAAATGTCAGAAGGGAATTTGCAGATGTAATTAAACTAAGGGTTATAACACTGAATTATCCAGTGGGTCAAATGTAATAAAAAATAAGTACAAAGAAATTTTTTAAAAGTTCCTTATAAGGAGGAGGCAGAGGGAGATTTGATGTGATGACAGAAGCCAAGGTTGAAGAATCCAAACCACTAGAAGGTGGAAGGGGCAAGAACAGCTTCTCCTCTGGACCCTCCGGCAGGAATCAGCCCTGCTGACACCTTAATTCAGCCCCATCCCTATCCTAAAATTGATATTAGACTCCAGATCCTCAGAATTGTAAGATAATAAATGTGTGCTCTTTTAAGTCACTGTTGTTGTTGTTGTTATTGTTGTTGTTGTTGTGTTGTTAGGGGCCATGGAATCAGGTCCAACTCATAGCAACCCTCTATAAAACAGAATGAAGCACTCCCCAACACTGTGCCATGCCTTGCACTATTGTCAGTGTTTCTCTGCTATTTATAGGGTTTTTAATGGCTGACTGTTTCTGGAGTGGGCTGCTGGGTCCTTCTCCCAAGCCTGCAGCACGGGGTATTCTCAGGCAGCCTCCCATCTAAGGATTAACCAGACCCAACCCTGCTTAGCTTCCAAGATCAGGCAGGATCAGATGCCACAGTGGTACAGCTGTAGGTTTTTTTAAGTCACTAAGTTTGTGGTAATTAGATACAACAGCAATGGAAAACTAATACATCTAGAAAACCAACAATATCTACCACAAGTAGAAAAGGACAAGTAGACAAGCATTATTGGATCTTCAAGAATCTTTTTACTCTTAAAATTGCAACAAACAAATAGGAACTTTAATAAAAACTCATTGCAGTCTCCCCTGCTTCTGGCTTCTTCCATGGCAAGATGTCAAAAACTAAGGCCAGCCTTGTGCTGAGCTTTTCTACTCACTGTGGCTTCTTTTGTAGCACTTGTCATCCTTGTTGTGAGGTACTGTCGAGTCAGGTCCAACTCATAGCAACTCTAGGTACAACAGAATGAAATACTCCCTGACTCTGCATCAGGCACACAATCCTTTTTATATTTAAGCTGCAGCCACTGTATCAATCCATCCAGTTGAGGATCTTCCTTTTTTTTTCATTGACCTGCCACTCTCCAAAATATGATGTCCTTCTACACAGATTACTCCCTCCTGACAACATGTTCAAATTACGTAAAACAGTCTGCTACATGTCCAAAATACATAAGACCCAGTCTAGCAATCCTTGCTTCCAAGGAACACTCTGGTTGCACTTCTTCTAAGACAGCTCTTTTGGTTCTTTGGCAGTCCATGGTACTTTCAATGTTCATCTCCAGCTTCCTAATTCAAAGCATCAACTCTTCTCCTGTCTCCCTTATTCAATGTCCAGCTTTCACAACCATATGATGTGACTGAAAATACCATGGCGTGAGCCAGGCACAACTTTGTCTTCAATGTGACATCTTTACTTTTCAACATTTTAAAGAAGTCTTTTGCAACAGCTTTTCCTAATGCAATGCGTCTTTTGATTTCTTGACTGCTGCTTCCACAGGTGGTGTAGAACCAAGTAAAGCAAATTCTTGGACAACTTCACTCTTTTCTCTATTTATTGTGAAGATGCATACTGATCCAGTTGTAAGGATTTTTCTTTTATTGTTGTTGAGTGGCAATCCATACTGAAGGCTGTGTTATTTGATCTTTATCAGTAAACATTTTAGTTCCTCTTCACTTTCAGCAGGGAGTTGTGTCATCTGTATAATGCAGGTTGTTAATGAATCTCCCGCCAATCCTGATGCCATGCTCTTCTTCATAAAGTCCAGCGTCTCAGATTATTTGCTCAGCGTGGTGATTGAAGAGGTATGGTGAAAGGACAGAGCCCTGAAGCACACCTTTCTTGACTTTAAGCCAGGCAGTGTAGCAGTAGCTTTAAGAAATACTATTTTCAGACCTAACATATAAAAATCATCATATTTTTAAAGAGCATTAGCTTTGCTAGCTCGCTCTTTCTTTCTTTCTTCCTTCTCTTTCTTTCTTTCCCCCATTGGGAGGAGGAGAAAGACTTCATACTCTGAAGTAGAAATAATTACCTTCAGGTCTTGAAGACTGCATCCCCACAGCTTATGCCATTCTTATCAAAGTCAGCCATGAATTAAAAACAAGTCAGCCCTCTGTTACAGTATTTCTTTAAGTAATCTTTCTGCTTCTCCTCCTGGAGAAAAAAAAAAATTAAACCAAAGACTAGAGTTAACCAGAATGATAATGTTTCACACTTACATTGTCAAGGAGCATTAGCATCGTTAGCCAGCTAATGTAATGACACATCTCTTGGTGATGCAGGTCAATACGTCATTCCCTCTTAGCAAAAGGGACCCAGCTGCCTGTCATCTGTCGGTCACAAAGCCAAGGCTGGAAATGAGGTGGCCAGAATCTTAGATCTTTCCAATGTATATAGAACCAGTACAGACCAAAATAGCCTCTGGAAAATAGTGTTCAAAAAAGAAAAACAAACTAACAATTAATAACGGGATTCAGATGTTTTGTTCCCACTCTTTCAGGGAGATAAGACTTGTGGATAAAAACAGAGACCAAACAGAAAACAACCGTAAAAGCCAAGTGTTACTTTGTACTACATAGACAATAGGGAAATCAGAAGGAGACGTGATTAAGGTGTGTCGATGCGGAGTCTTTTCTTTCCCCCCACATTTTGCACCAACTTGAATTCTCGTAGCTCAGAAAAACATTCTGCCATACAGTCAGGGCACATACATGTTCTACCTTATGCCAACGTAGTAGCTACATGATCATCAGAGAACAGATTAGATATTGGAAACTCAGGCCTCTGGGCTCCTGTGTTACTGTGACTGACCTGGATTTAAGAACACTCTTGCACCTTAGATAAGGCATTACTACCAACCTCAGATCCAGCCTGCTCTGTTGTCTGCTCTGCACAGACAACACAGAGAGGCAATTATAAGACTTTAAGTATCTTGTCATTTACTGAAATGGGCTAATTCTTTTAAAAAGCTCAGTGGCTTGCGTAAGGCCAACAGTGATTTCCAGCTAATTTTGTCAGAAGGACAGCCATGAGTTAAACTGGTGATCCAGGCACCTTTGGGATTTCACAGACCAATAAAATGTCCCCTCCCTCCCAAAAAGTATAGGAGATTCAAGAATCAGCAAAATTTTACGTATTTGTTGTTTTGTCAAGTAAAGGCACTTGATGGGGAAAACAAAGAAGCTATCTTCTACTGTTATCACCATTTTATTAAAGAAAGGGCATCCTAAGAATGCAGTAGCATATGCCTTTAATCCTAGCAATTCGGGAGGCTGAGGCAGGAGGATCACAAGTTTGAGGCCAGAGGCAGCCTGCATAACTTAGCAAGTCCCTGTCTCCAAATAAAAATAACAATAAAAATGGGTTGGGGTTGTTGTCCAGTGATAGAGCACTTGGAAAGTGTGTGCAAGACCCTGGCTTCAACTCCCAAGTGCTACAAAAAAATAAGGGAGAGAGAGAGAAGGGAGGGAAGAAGAGAGAGAAAGAGAGAAAAAAAGAAAGGAAGAAAGAAAGAAAGAAAGAAAGAAAGAGAAAAAAGAAAGAGAAAAGAAAGAAAGAAAACAGGAAAGGAAAAAGGAATGAAAGAAACAAAGAAAAAGGAAGGAAGGAAAGAAGGAAAAAGAGTATTCTAATATCAAAGAGAGTAGAATAATCCAGTCTCAAAAATCTTACAGAATATATTTAGCTCTATGAAAAACTCACTGCAATGCCTTTATTTTTCTCACATCATTGCAGACTGGTGAAAACTTTATAATGTTCAGGCACCAACTGCAGACCTGCCTTTGAAAACTACTAGACTATACACTTCAGATGGTATCTAACAGCTCTTAGTATACAAGATCCCATCTGCCATTTTACCTTTGTGTGCAAATTCAGGGAAAGCCATGCCACATACCTATTTTGTTCCTTGAAGCTAGTGACAGATAGGCTATGCCTGCAAAGGACAGTCTGAGAGAACGCTTTCATCCATCTACCTATCAACTCATTCATCCATTCATCTAACATTTAAAAAGTACCTACTGAATTCCAGGGACTATATTAGAAAGTAAGGAAGCAAAAAGGAATTTCAAAGTCCTGCTAACATGCAAATTATAAAACAAGGTGACCAAGTTGTAGTGAGTCCTGCAAATAGCAGCACTAGGGCCCATTCAGATATGGTCAGAAAGTGAGGGAGTCTGGGGCACAGGGAGGGATGGTGTGCAAATGTCACACCCACCAAAACATCCATCTTTCGTTGTACATCCCTTGGTAACGATGCTGAAAGCAGGCATAGCTTCGGCTAAAGCAGACAATGATATAACCCACTGTTCTAATTCTGGAATTGCTATGCCATCTCATTAATACGGGAAAATGTGTTTAAAAGCTGCTGATAAACAGCTGCACAAAGGCAGAAATAGTGACTCCCATCACATTTGCAAGCTTTATTGGTTCTCCAACATGGCATGAGAAACAAAGCTTTGCCTTCATGTATAAAGTGGGTAATTTGCTGTAATGCTCCACTTTATTTGGAGACATTTCGCCATATCATGGTTCCCCAACCACAGTTTAAGGACCCTCCTGATTTACATGGCTCGTAAACTGCCATTTTCTTAGAAAGAACTGTCATGTCAATTGGCATAGCTGTTTTAACATTCCAATTGATTGACAAAACAGAAGATTGACTAGCTTCCAGGCATTGCACAATTTCTAATAACTGGATTTCTACTCGGACAGCATTTGATTAAGAAATTAGATAATAAAAGTTATGGATAAATCAGCGCAAGCCCCAGCTTGGCTGAGGCAATGGAAAGTACAATTTTATCCTAATCTAAAACCAGATTCATAGTTATAAAAGAGGTTTGTCTGAAATGCTACAGCCAGACCAGATTCTCAAACCTCCCAGTCATACTTCCCCAGCATGGGGAGCAAAAATCCCAATTTCTCTTACCTTGGGGATAGCTCTGCTTTGTATTTCTCCAGCTATTTTTCCAGCTTGAAGAAAAGTCCCAGTGAAGCTCAGTTCCAATTACTTCCTTTCTCTCCTCTTCCTGGTGACAGATTGATGGCCTCCTCAGGTGCCTCCTGAGCGTGTCGCATGACAGGGGACAGCAACATGGAGCTCACTGAATTAATTTCCACCATGCCCCTGATTAGTCCAGGCCCATGGAGGTGATTTTCATCACTGACCTGCCCTTGACCCATCCAGAACAAAGGAATTACAGCCTATTGGGAAACTTCTGCTAGATAAATATTAAACTGCTCTCTATTTGGTACCAGGTGGCAGCTGCTCCCTTCCTTCTGGGCTGGGGATTATATATTTGTGTAACTTTTATATTATGTTTGTTTTCTTGGCAGATGGCTTACTTCTCATTATTAGGGTGGTGTGGTGAGGAGAGGAAGAGTGTAATTCTAGGGCCATGTTCTGCTGGATAAAAAGGCAATAGAAAGGTGGGAGGGGTTAACCTACAGACTAAACATAAAGAGCCTTGGATTCTACAATTGTCCAAGCAATGCTTGGAATAGGATATCTTAGAAGCAAGACTTTCTTTCTAGAAGCATTTAGATGATTCTCCTGCCATGCATTTGTTTTTGGCCTACCTCCCCTGGACTTCATCCCCACCCCATCCTCTAGAAGAGTGCTAAACAAGCTTTGGGTTCAGTATCCCCACCTCTACAAAATGTGAATGTTTCTGGCAATACAGAGGGCAGGGGCCTTAGAATTGCAAATACAGTATGAAGTTAAAGCCCTTGATATAAAATTTGACCTAATTAAGACACTACAGGGCAAAGCATTCCAACAGCAATTACACAGGTTATAAAGGGGGAAAGTACCTTTTAAAACCAAGAAATGCTTCTGCAGGAAATAAGCACCCTGGAGGGTCAAATGAGGAGCTGTAAATGCAGGACGTCACTTGCCTTGACCTTAAGCAGTCTGCTGGCCTGGAATCTCACCGCCAGCACTGGGCTCCCTCTTCCCAAGACCTCTGTCATGGACAGTTCCTCAGAAACTGTGACCATCCTTTCATTTGTAGTCCTAGTCTCTCTTCCTAAGCCACTCATTCATTCATGAATGTCCATTTGAACACTTACTATAGGGCAAGACATATTAGACATATTTAAAGATGCAGAGAAAGATCAAATTGTAACAACAGGATGACCCCCCACACACAGAGATATAATTTGTGGACACTATTGCAAACAAGAATAAGGTTCTCATTTGGAGCAATTATTCATCTGGGTCTATTCTGAATACTGAGCCCTTATTAGGCATAGGCACAGGGCTGGACATATAGGATAAGTGAGTTCTCATATCACCCTTGCCCCTGAGAAGTCACAAATCTAATGGAAAAAATAAACATACACCTAAACCCTTGCGATAATGGGCAATGTCCCTCAGTAGTAGAAGGGAAAGGGGGTCACAGAGATCTACCCTAGCTGAGACAGCGCAACATTGGAGAAGAAGCTCAGTGGTGGTCCTGCCCACACTTACACAACAGGCTCACCTACTTGAAACTACTCGAACAATAGCAAGGCAAATGGCACAGGTCAAAGCCTAGGTCCTTCCCATTGCTGTATCATCTTGGGAAAAGTACTGGAACTCTCTGGGCCTGCACTTCTTCCTCTGTACTGTGAGACTACAACTCTGAATTAATTTAAGAACTAGCCCATTAATGTGCATCGTCCTACTTATAGAACAGTAAAGAACTCGCCAATTGTTTTTTCTCAGAATTTATAACAGACTCTCCCACATGTGCATCTTATCATGCTATATCTCAAACCTTATCTCCTGACAGCTTGCTTTTATGTTTAGTCTAACAAAAACTACAGTGTCAGTAACATTTCTTTATAATGAGTGAGTTACTGTCCTATAAACAGGACACTGTGTGTTAACCTGTTATGGAAAACACCTATGAAACACCAAGCTCAATGATACTATCACAGCTCCATCACTAACTGTGTAATATTTGGGCAAGTTATTTGGATTCTACATCTTAGCTTCTTCAAAAATATTTACTACATTGGACTGTTAAAGAGGATATAATGAATAAACACATGCAAACTCTCACAATGCCTACAACACTTGAGTCATTATCAATGTTGTGTTACCAAAAACACACCCTCAACCTTATAATAAATAAAAAGACTTGTATTTTTAATTATGTTCTCATATTCAAAGAAAAAGACTATCCACTGAGAAATCAGAATTTTAGTTAACAGAATTTAGGAAAATTGATTAACCCTCCAGGCCATGGTTTTTCATCAATCCAGTTACTGCCTCTAAAACCTTCTAGAGAATTCCCTTCCTGGTAGGCAGAGTCAAGGGCCATCTTGACACACTAGTAGCACTGAGAGCAACAACAACTCCGGGTTAAACTTGGTCACTTACTATCCTCCTCCCAACTCATTGGTGAACTCTTTAGAAAGCTAGGATTTGGGGGTTGGGAATTTAGCTCAGTGGAAGAGCACTTACCTAGCAAGGGCAAGGCCCTGGGTTCAATCCCTAGCATAAGAAAAAAAAAAAACCTGAAATCTAGGCTTTGTTCTCATAAACCTATCCCTTGGGAGGCCCTAAATAAGCACTTATTGAATGAATAAGTGAACTCTAAGATTTTAGCTGAGGTTGTATTAACTTACTTAAAGTCACCAATTTAGCTAGTAGGAGATATATCTGGAATTAAAGTCTTCTCATTCTTACTACACCTTCCTCCAAGACTATAGAGCCAGATCCTACAAAGTGACAAATTGAGAGTGGTGGTTTTCTGTGCAAATAATACTTTTTAAATTATTATTTAATTTGCATACAGTATAATGAGTTTCATTATGGGATTTCCATACAACTGTATCACGTACTTTGTACTTGTTCTCTCCCTCATTATGGCCCATATTATTCCCCTTCCTCCTCCCCCTAAGTCCTTCCCCCATCCAGATACATTCTCTCAGTTTCCCATTCTTAGACATAAGTGCACAAACATACACACACACACACACACACACACACACACACACATTCTTTTTTAAGGTAAATCTGGCTTCCACATATGATTGAAAACGTGGTATTTCTCTTTCTGAGTCTGGTTTATTTCACTTAAAATTATGATCTCCAGTTCTATCCATTTTACTGCAAATGACATAATTTCATTCTTCTTTATGTCTGTATAATATTCCTTGTGTATATATACCTATTTTTTACATTCATACGTCTGTTGATGGACATCTAGGTTGATTCCACATTGTTGCCACTGTGAACAGTGCTGAAATGAACATAGAAGTGCAGGTGTCTCTGTAGTATGATGACTTAGATTCTTTTGGATATACACCCACAATTGGTATAGCTGGATGATCTATGGTAGTTCAATATTTAGTTTTCTGAGAAACCTCCATACTGATTTCCATAATGGCTATAACTAGTTCACAGTCCTACAGCAGTGTAAAATGGTTCCTTTTTCCCCACATCCTCATCAGCATTTGTTGTTGTTTTGTTGATGATAGCCACTCTGACTGCAATGAGATGGAATCTCAGTTTAGTTTTGGTTTGCATTTCCCTGATGGCTAATGATGTTGAACATTTTTTCAGCATTTATTGAGCATTTATATTTCTTCTTTTGAGAAATATATGTTCAGTTCAATTCCCCACTTATTAATTGGATTATTTGGGTTCTTTTCATTTAACTCTTTTAGTTCTCTATAGATCCTATCTGACAGTGTTTCTCTACTATTCATAGGGTTTTCAATGGCTAATTGTTTCAGGAGTGGGCTGCCATTTCCTTCTCCTTAGTCTGTCTTAGTCTAGAAGCTCAGCTGCTCACCATTTGTGATCCTGCTGTTATCAGTAATACCGGTGGCATAGCTTTCCACATCACAGCAACATGCAAGCCCTCACAGTATGGCAAACTGAGAAACATTTACTGTTGAAGATCAAGGAACACAGTCGACACTATGGACTACACCTCAACATCAAGAAAACTAAAATCCCTACAACTGGATCAGTAAGCAATTTCATGATAAATGGAGAAAAGATTGAGGCTAAGATTTTGCTTTACTTGGTTCTACAATCACCACCCACAGAAGCAGTAGTAAAGAAAGTAAAATACATATTGCCTTGGGAAAAGTTGTTGCAAAAATCCTCTTTAAAGTGTTGAGAAGTAAAGATGTCACACTAAAATCAAAGGTACGTCTGACTCATGCCATGGTATTTTTCAGTCTCATCATCTAGTTATGAAAGCTAGACACTGAACAAGGGAGACGGGAGAGAAAAATTAATGCTTTTGTATTAAGGTGCTGGAGATAAATACTGAATATACCATGGACTGCCAAAAGAACCAACAGATCTGTCTTAGAAGAAACGCAACCAGAGTGCTCCTTGGAAGCAAGGATGGCTAGACTGTGCCTTATGTATTTTGGACATACTGTCAGGAGGGATCAATCCCTGAAGAAGGACATCATGTTTGGGAGAGTGGTGTGTCAATGAGAAAAAATAAAACCCTCCCCTAGATAGATTGATACAGTGTCTGCAACAATGGGCTTAACCATAAAAATGATCATGCGCATGGCACAGTATTGGGGCTTGTTTCATTCTGTTGTATATAGAGTTGCTATGAGTTGGACCTGAATCAATGGCACCTAACAACAAAAACAATATATCCTGTATATTAATCCCTTGTCAAATGTATACCTAGCAAAGATTTTCTCCCGTTCTATGGGCTCTGTCTTTATTCTATTGTTTCCTTTGCTGTGAAGCTTTTTAACTTCATGCAATCTCATTTGTCAATTCTTGATACTACTTCATGAGCTACTGGAGTCAGTCCTTTTAAGTACTTTTAAGTCCTTTTAAGTACTTGCCTATGTGTTCAAGTGTATTCTCTACATTTTCCTCTACTACTTCCAAAGTTTTAAGTTTTACCTTAAGAACTTTGATGTGTTTTGAATTGAACAGGGTGAAATATATGGATCTACTTGCATTCTTCTGCATATGGATATCCAATTTTCACAGCACAAGTTGTTGAAAAGGCTATCTTTTCTCTGATGCATGTTTTAACACCTCTGTAAAAAAAAATCAAGTGGCTATAGCTTTGTGAGTTTATTTCTGGGTATTCTAGTTCATGCCATTGATCTTCACATCTGTTTTTGTGCCAGTATCAAGCTGTTCTTGTTACTATGGCCCTGTAATATCTTTTGATGTCAGGAATTATGATGTCTCCTGCACTGCTTTTGCTTCTTAGGATTATTTTGGCCATATGGGGTCTTTTGTGCCTTCATATGAATTTTAAGATTATTTTTTCCATTTCTGTGAATTATATCATGGATATTTTGATGGGGATGGCATTGAATCTATAGATCACTTTTAGTAGTATAGTCATTTTCACAGTGTTAATTCTTCTGATCCGTGAGCAAAGGAGGTTTTCCCATCTTCTAGTGTCTTCTTCAATTTCTTTCTTTAATGTTCTGAAGTTTTCATTGTAGATGTTTTTCTGTTCCTTGTTTAGATTTATTCCCGGATTTCTTTTAAGGCTATTGTGAATGAGACTGATCTTTGGATTTTTTTTCTTACCCTGTTCATTATGAGTAAATAGAAATGGTACTTTTTGGAATACTAATTTTATATACTGCTCCTTACCTGAAGGTATTTATCAGATCTAAGAGTTTTCTGGTGGAGTCTTTAGGATCTCTGAATTATAGGACCATGTCATCTGCAAATGGGGACAATTTGACTTCATCTCTTATTTGTATCCTTTTTCTTTCTTTCTCTTGTCTTACTGATCTGGCTAAAATTCAATCACTATATTGAACAAGAGTGGATAGACTGGATACACTTGTCTCATTCCTGATTATAGAGGGAATGCTTTCAGGTTTTCCCCATTTAGTATGGTGTTTGGCTATAGATTTGTCATGTACACATAGCCTTTATGATATTGAGGTATATTCCTTCAATTCCTAGTTTCTTCAGGGCTTTCATCATGAAGGGATGTTGAACTTTGTCAAAGCCCTTTACTACATCTATTGAAATGATCATGCAATTTCTGTGTCTGAGTCTATTAATGTGTTTATATTTATTGATTTGTACATGTTGAACCAGCCTTCCATCTGTAGCATGTAACTCACTTGACCATGGTGTATGATCTTTTATATGTGATGCTGTATTCTGCCCCAATTATTTTATTGAGGATTTTTGCATCTATGTTCATCAAAGAAATTGGTCTGTAGTTTTCTTTCCTGTTGTGTCCTTATCTATTTTTAGTATCAGGGTGATACTGGCTTCATAGAATGAGTTTGGGAGTGTTTCTTCTCTTTGTATTTTATGAAATAATTTGAGGAGAATAGGTATTAATTCTTCTTTAAAGATTTGCTAGAATTTAGCTATGAATCCATTAGGCCCTGGGCTTTTCATGGTTGCCTCCATTGTGTTAGTTGCTATAGGTCTATTTAAATTATTTATACACTCTTGTTTTAATTTTGGAAGGTCATGTGTGTTAAGGAATTTATCCATTTCTTCTGTATTTTCCTTTTTTGGGGGGCACAAGTTCTCAAAGTAACCTCTGATGAGCCTCTGTATTTCTTTGGGATCTGTTGTAATGACCTCTTTTTCATCTCTAATTTTATTAATTTAAATACTCTCTTCCTTTTGGTTAGTTTGGCTAAGACTTTGTCAATCTTATCTTTTCAAAAAACCAACTCTCATTTACATTGATTCTTTGTACTGTTCATTTAGTTTCCATTCCATTGATTTCTTCCCTGATCTTTATTATTTCTTTACATCTACTGCTTTGAGGTTTGGTTTATTATTGTTTTCCTAATGTCTTTAGGTATATCATTGAGTTATTTATTTGAGCCTTCTCTGATTTTTTTTATATAAGCACTCATAGCTATAAATTTCCCTTGAAAAACTGTCTTTGCTGTTTCCTAAAGGTTTTGATAGGTTATATTTTCATCTTCATTTGATTCTAGGAATTGTTTTAAATTTCCTCCCTGATTTCTTTAATAGTCCATTAATCATCCAAAAGTATGTTGTTCAATTTCCATGGGTTTGTAATATTTTTGTAGTTTCTCTTGCTATTTCTAGTATTCCATTGTGACCTAGTAATATACAAGGAATTATTTCAATTTTTTGTACTTATTAGGGCAAGCTTTGTGAACTAAATTGTGGTCTATTTTAGAAAATGTTCTAAGAAGAATGTGTATTCCACATCTCTTGGATTAAATATTTTATAGATGTCTCTTAAGTCCAATTGGTCTATAGTGTCGATTAACTGTAGGGTGTCTTTGTTGATTTTTTGTTGGATGATCTATTGATTAGAGTAGGGTATTGAAGTTAAGCATTATTATTTTATCTAGATCTATCTGTTCCTTTATAGCCAGTAGTATTTATGAAGGTAGGTGCACCAATGTTTGGTGCATATTTGCAATCATTATGTCTTCTTGATTGATTGTTCCATTCATTAATATCTAGTGACTTTTTTATCTCTTCTGAAGTCTATTTTGTTGGACATCAGTATAGCTACCCTTGATTTCATTATTCTTTTATTTTTATTTTTATTTTTTGGCTTCCCCATGCTTGGTAAAATCATTTTCCATCTCTTCATATTGAGTCAGTGTGTATCTTTTCCAGTGAGTTGGTTCTTGTCTCTTAGTCCAATTGGCTAATCTTATGTCTCTTAAGTGGAGCATTATATTTAGGGTTATTACTGAAAGGAATTTGGTGTTTTATGTAATTTTTTGGTTGTTTTTCTAGTTGGTTTGAGTGTGTTTTGTGGCGAGAGGTACTTGAAGTTGAACCCAGGGCCTAACATGTGTTTTGCAACTGCTCTACCACAGGGCTGCATCCCCATCCTATTTTTTCCATTTTATCTTGAGACAGAGTCTTACTAAGTTATGAAGTCCGCCTCTGGCCTCAAATCTGCCATCTTCCTACCTCCACCTCCCAAATTGCTGAGATTACAGGCATGAGTCACCACACCCAGACAATTTTTCTTTATTTCATCCCTTATTCATATTAGGGGCTTTCTAGTTTACAGTGTTAGTTATACTTGCTTTTTAACTCATTCTTATTTGTTCATGAGATTCTTCATGGAAGTTATTCATTCTGGTTTTCTTATATTTGTGCTTTTCTTCCTCCTCTGTGCATAAGATTCCTTTAAGTATCTTTTGCAATGCTGGTTTATAGTAGTTGTGAATTAAGTTTTTGCTTATCTTGAAAGGTCTTTATCTATTTTAAAGGGTACCTTTGCCAGATATAGTAGTCTTCCTTGGCAATTACATTCTTTCAGTGTTTGAAATGTATCATCCCATTCATTCTTGGCTCTTATGATTATTGTTGAGATATCTGATGTTATTCTAATGGGTTTACCTTGGTAAGTGAAAAGGCATTTTTCTCTTTAAGACTTTAAAATTGTTTCTTTGCTTTGTAGTTTTAGCATCTTAAAACAGAAAAGAGAAAGGAGAAAGGAGAGAGTGTTAGAGTTGTTGTTGTTGTTAGGTGCCATCGAGTCGGTATCCGACTCATAGCAACCCTCATAGGGTTGTCAATGGCTGACTTTCGGGATTGCCTTGGGAGTAGATTGCCAGGCCCTTCTCCCATTTTTGCGGTGCTGGGAATTGAACTCAGTTCCTCAGAGACTGCAGCGCAGAGCTCTACCAACTGAGCTAAATCCCAGCCCAATGTTAGAGAGTGGGTAAGAAAAGAGTAGGTAAAATATAAATCTGCTTATAATTTGACATGGAGAGGATCTTTTCTTGTCACGATTGTTAGGGGTTATGGATGCCTCCATTGTTTGGGTGTCTATTTCTTCCTCTAGATTTGGGTACTTTTCTACTATTATTTCATTCAATAGGTTTTCTATACCTCTAGCATTTATTTTGGCTGCTTCTTCTACATCATGGTATATTAGGTTATATCTCTTCATCTTGTCCCATAGTTCTTGGAAGTTGTGGTTATACTCTTTTTTTCTGCATTGGTGTATGAATGTAGTATTTCTTTGACCTTTTCTTCCATCCCTGTTATTCTTTCTTCTACTTGGTTCAGTCTGTAGTGTTACTTTCTACCGTGATTTTTATTTGGTTTATTGTGTTTTTTATTTCCAAAATTTCTATTTGATTTTTTTTCAAGATCTCAAATTTTTGCTAAATTTTTCTTCTAAGTTAGATTTTTTTATCAGGTACCTGGATTGACTTAGAGATTTCATTTATCTGCTTATTTGTGTTTTATTTGAGGTCATTTATCACTTTTATAAGTAGACATTTGAATTCTTTGTAATTTCAAGCATTTCAATATCTTTGATTTCAATTATTGAAGAGTTGTGGCCTTCTAGAGAGTCATTTCATCTTGCTTTTTCTTATTTCTTATATTTCTAATTAGGGTTTTTCTGTGTGGGTTGGTTGTCTATTCCTATTTTACTTGGGGATCATCTTGGAGTATAGCCTTCTTTTAAGGTCTTGATCCCAGTGTCACTCAAAGATAACAAAGCAATCTCCTGTTAGAGTAACAACTCTGACTAAAATAAGATTTAGAATTACAATTAGGCTAATTTGAAGCCAATTGTTATTTAACAAATTACTTTAGAAAAGGAGATGATAGGGATAGTGCAGAGTAAGCTTTGAAGTTAGAAATTAATTGTGGTAAAGATAGCAATAGCAGGTGGATGGAATCAGGGAAGAGGTGAGGGAGAGAGAAAAAAAAGCAGGATTGAGTAGAAGAAATAGAAAAGAGCAAACAGAGTTAGAGAATAGGTAAGAAAAGAGTAGGTGAAAACATAAATTTGTTTGTATATTGCAGGAAAAAATAGCAAGTTATATACACATTACAAGAGGTATATCAAATAAAAACAAAAGTCTTTAACAAATAGTTTTGTGCTCAATTAATATTAAAAGTATTTTAGTCCAATAGCTAGGATAACAAGACAGGAAAAAAGATTAAAATTTGAAAAAGAAAAAGGAAATTTAAAGAAACAACAGCAACAATTAGAAGACACAATAAAAGAGAGGATAAATTTTTCCAACAACTTCTTTGTGGGTCTTCTTGGTAAGGAGGTAGTCAATTTAAGTTTCATTCTCTAGGGACTGGGGAAAGTAAACAATGGTGGTGCCTGTATTGGAGTGCAAGTCTCTGTGGTTTCAAGTCCTTCCCATTCACAGGTTCCCTGTGTAATTAAGGAGAATTTGGGGTGTAACTGCTCCATTTGGTCTTAGCTTCTCTCTGTCCCTCATCTGCTAGTTTCACAGTGAAGTGGTAACTCCTGAAGAATGTGGGTAGCTTTGGGGAACAGGCACTCTCTGATCTGAGCGTCTACACTCCTGTCTGCTGTTTTGATTTGCCTAGCATTCTTGTCCAACCAGGACCTACCTACAAAGACCCATTTGCCATCCAGGTATTACCTGGCAAGGTCTACCACAGTTGCCACACTTGTTGATTCAGTTACCTCCACTGTCACTATAGCCACAAACACAGCTGCCACTGTGGTGCTCACCATGGCCTCCCACCACCAGCAGGATTGCCCCCACCACTACAGTCAAGTTTACAATCAACAGCCTTTTTTTTTTTTTTTTTTTTTTTTTTGCGGTACTAGGGGTTGAACCCAGGGCCTAGCACTTGCATGCTTTGCAAGTGTTGGACCACTGAGCTGCACCCCAGCCCATTTTTTTAGTTTTTCTGAGACAGGGTCTTGCTAAATTATGCAGACTTCCTCTGGTCTCGAACTTGTGATCCTCCTGCCTCCACCACCTGAGCCTTTGGGATGACAGGTGTGCACCACCGCACCTGGCAACAGCCCTTCTTGTGGAAGAGATGGAGTTTCCCATTCCCTTGGTGGGATTAGAACCAGTGTGTGTGCATGTGTTGTTTTCATTTTTCTGTTCTCTTTTTCTCTGTGTGAATTCAATTATGTTAATACCTTAATGTATTTTCTATTGAATTCTTTTCTCCTGGGATTCGAATTTTCCTTTGATGCTCTGGCATTTTTTGTTCACAGAGTTACAGAGAGACTGCTTCTAATCTGTCATCTTCCTGGAATTCCCCAATAATTATTTTAGAGATTGAATACCAACACCTTTAAATTGCAAGCTATTCCTGTACATTCAAAAAATTTTTTGGTTTGTTGTTGTTAGGTGCCATTGAGTCTGACTCCTAACAACCCTCTCTACAACAGACAAAACTCTCCCCAAAACTGTGCCATACCTGCCACTATTTTCAGTGTTTGTCTGCTATTCATAGGGTTTTCAGTGGTGGATTGTTTCAGGAGTGGGTTGTTTGGTCTTTTTCTCTCGTCTGCAACACCTGGTATTCCCAGGAGGTCTCCCATCCAAGGACTAAACAGACCAACCCTGCTAAGCTGCCAAGATCAGGTGGGGATCAGATGCCATACCAATGTATTAAAGTTTATCAGTAATATATCTGTTGTATAAACCAAATGTGGTTGGATTCTTACTCAAGGTTTTAACTTATGTGCATTATAAGGATGACTAATGCCATCTATGGGCTTGGGAGCAGATTTGTTGTTGTTTATAAAGAGAAGTTGAAAAAAACACACATAGAAGTCATAACTCTAAGGCTCCAATTTATTCTTAATTCCATAGATGTTACTATGATATAGATATGGCTTCAGTGTGTCTCCCAAAGGTTCATGTGTTGGAAGCTTAGTCCCCAGTGTGGCAAGATGAGGGTGACGGAACCTTTAAGAGGTCGAGTCTAGTGGGAAGTAGTTAGTAACGTCACTGGGAGCACTGCCTCTGAAGAGATTAAGGTAGTTCTTGTGAAAGCCTGGTTAGTTTGCACAAGAGTGCGTTGTTATAAAAGATTAAGACTGCCCCTTCCTTTTTGTCTCACTATGTCTTGCCCTATGATCTTTCTTTGTTACAAGAGCTGCAGCCTCAGACCATCTATCAGAAGGTGATCAGCCAAGAGCACCCCTATTAGAAGTCAAATGGGGACACCTGGTCGTGGTCTTTCAGCCTCCAAAACTTTGAACAAAATAAACCTCTTTTCTTTATAGATTATCTAGCCTCAGATATTTCCTTATAGGAGCAGAAAAAAAAAGTAATATAGATGCCTTCATGGTATCAACTGTCAGGTGAGCATGGGGCTTCTCCTCCCATCAGAGGGGCTTCTCCTCCCCTCAGAGAGAACCAACAGGAGACTCCTGGAGAGCCACCCCATGCCCCACAGAGCCCTAGGTGCACACTGGGCTGGAGTCTCCAGTGCCTCCCAGAGCACAGCTCTGTGTGCACACCCCATGGCAGGGCTTTGCACTACCAGAGGGCAGATCCTGAATCCTGGTTACCTTGGAAACCTGGGTCCTCATTCTCCTGGCTTTGACCAGATGCGTGAAATGGCTGCTAGTGTGATGTCGTGAGCCCCTTGCTTTTGTTTCTGTTAGGCAGGACCTGTTACAAAATGACTCCTCCCTATAAGGGGGTGCCTTCTTCTACCTACTATCCTCCAGCCCTCAAAAAGCCCACAAAAAAGCCCTCCAAAACTTGATTTAAAATCTGCCCTAGGCCCAGAAACTCTTCCATCCTATCAGAAACCTCCATGTACCTGCTTCCTACCTATCCCAATATGACACATCAGTCACTCCTTCCCCCTCCCACCTAGAGCCCATAAAAGTCTCACCCCTTCCTCCCCCAGTGGCTGCTCTCTCCTTTCCTAGAGACAGCCCCAGAAGCTTCTCTCAATAAAGGTCTGTTGAGTTTACTGGTTTTCAGCTCCTTACCTAACATTTATGATGCTGAAACCTGGGACAGGAATAGCGATGATCCCCCATTCTCTAAGCTTGATTGGCCTCCTGCTTAACCTCCTGTGCCTCAATGCTTGGCCATAAACTCAGTGGGGCTCTCTACATTTGCTGTTTCTGATAGCCATATCCACATCAGCCAATCCTCTGAGTCATTTGAGCCCCTCTACTCTGATCCTCCGTCTCTCCCCCTCTTGATAAACTCCCAGTGCTGGGTTGAATGGATCTTTTTCTCATACTTGAGGAGCTGAAGTCTTGGTGGGGACACCCTTTGACTAGGCTTCCTACTTCTCTATGTTAAAGACTACCAGGAAAAGTGAGGACACTCCTTCTCCTTGTACCTCTCCTAGGGATCCTCATTCTCCTCACCTCCCTTCTCCAAAATTACCATGGGAGCCTCTCAATCCAAAACCTCTCATACTATGCCTCTGGGCTGCCTCCTGGCAAATCTCTGTATGCTTGGACTGGTTCCCACAATAAAACCTAAGAAACTGATTTTCTTTTGCCATCAGGCCTGGCCCCATTACAGGTTTGGTATTGAGCCACAATGGCCAGAAAATGGGATATTCGACCCTAAGATCTCCAGGATCTCCAAAACTTTTGTCAATGAAATGGCAAATGGTCAGAGGTCCCCTACATTCAGGCCTTTTTCTGTCTCCATTCCCACCCTTCTCTATGCCAGTCTTCCTCTACCTCCCAAATCCTTTTTGCGTATTCTCCTTCTTTTCCTTCTTCCTCAAGAAAAAAATCCGATCTAACTTCCAATATGGATGAATTTGATCCCTCAGACCACACTCTGCCCTTCCTGCACTTCCTTCTTATACTCTCACCCATCCTCTCTCTCCCAGTCCCACCACTCCACACTGCCCCTCCCTTGCCTCTACACCTTCCCTTCCTACCTCCCCTTCCCCCTCATCTCCCGAAGTTTCCATTCCCATTACTCCCAGCCCACCTACTTCTCCTCCTCCTTCGTGGTTGAGATACCCAAATTTACCACCCCCTCCCCCCACTGCCCAACTACAACTGCCCCTTCAGGAGGTGGTGGGATCTGAGAACATCATCTGTGTTCATGTTCCTTTCTCCTTTGCCGATCTGACCCAAAGACGTCTTGGCCCCTTCTCTTCTGAGCCAGACATTTATATAAAAGAATTTCATTATGTCACCCAATCCTATGACCTGATTTGGAGAGATATTTACACCATTCTCTCCACTACACTCTCCCAGAGGTGAGGCAGAGGGTTTGGAACGCAGAACAGGCAGCAGCAGACAACTTTCATGCAACAGACTCCACTAAATTGGTAGGCACACAGGCAGTCTCAGATGTCCATCCAGACTGGACATATCAGGAAGGGGATCTTGGTCGAGCTCTTGTTGTTGTTGTTGTTGTTGTTGTTGTTGTTAGGTGCCGTTGGGTCGGTATCCGACTCATAGCAACCCTCATAGGGTTTTCAATGGCAGATTATTTCGGGATTGCCTTGGGAGTGGAATGCCAGGCCCTTCTCCCAGTCGAGCTCTTAGAGACCACATAATAGTTTGCCTCATTGAGGGTCTGAAAAACGTTTCCCAGAAAATGGTCAAAGACAAAATTAGGGAGATTACCCAACACCAGAGGAGAATCTGGCCCAATTCCTCTCTCACCTAACAGAGGCACTACAGAAATTTATCAAGATAGACCCTACATCTCATACCAGTATGATCATTATCGATACCCATTTTATATCCCAGTCAGCTCCCGACACCAGGAAAAAACTAAAGAAAATAGAGAAGGGACCACAGGTTAATCAGACAGACCGATTAAATGTGGCCTTCAAATTATTTAATAATCGAGAAGACCAGGCAAAGCAAGATCAATTGAACAGGGACAAAAGAAAGGCCCAAGAAAAGCTGGCCAATTACCAGATGCTGGCAGCTGCCCTACAAAGGAAACATCCCTCTAACCACAGGGGTCCACCAGGCAAATGTTTCAAATGCAAATGTCCAGAACATTGGGCACAAGAATGCCCTAACCCAAGGTTGCCTCCTAGCCTCTGCCTGAACTGTAAACAGCTGGGGCACTGGGGGATCCACAGTCCTCTTCACCAAAATGGTAGGAGGCCAAACCCCCCCAACCTCAGAGGCCACAGTCAGAGCCCGCTCTGCCACAGCTCTTAAGATTGGCCAGTGAGGAGGATTGATGGTGCTCAGGATTGCCATTCGCCCCCACAGACATCACCAGCAACGAACCCAGGATAAGTGTCAGCATCTCAGGTAAGGCTATTTCATTTCTTCTTCACACTGGGGCCACATTTTCAGCTTTACCAATGTATGGAATACCCACAATCCCAACACAGGTTACTATTGTAGGAGTTCATGGAATTCCTACCCGACCGAGAACCACCTTTCCCTTAACATGCTCCTTCCTAGAAACTACATTCTCACATAGCTTCTCGATCATACTGACCTGTACTACTTCTATTTTAGGGAGAGACATCTTGTCAAAATTCTAGGCCTCCACATATTCCCATCCTGTCTCCATCAACCCAACCAGTATGCTGCTGCTTCAGACTGCTTCCAGTACCTTTCCTTCTTCCCTTAGCCTACCTCTTCCCAGGGTCAATCCCTTAGTCTGGGATATTTCCTCTCCTTCTATTGCCTCCCACCATATTCCCATTAAAATCACCCTAAAGGACTCCTCTCAATTTCCTAAGATCCCACAATATCCTATTGTCCTAAAACATGTCTGGGGCCTAAAACCTCTCCTATCCAGCCTCCTCACTAAAGGTCTCATTCACCCAATCCTATCTTCCTACAATACTCCCATTCTGCCTCTCCTCAAACCAAATGGATCCTAGTGACTGGTTCAAGACCTCCAAGCCATCAATACTGTAATTGTCCCTATACACCCTGTAGTCCCCAATCCTTATACCTTACTATCTCATATCCCTTCCTCTTCTTCTTTCTTTACTGTTCTTGATCCCAAAGATGCCTTCTTCACCATACCCTTCCATCCCACTTCTCAAGATCTTTTCAGATTTATCTGGACAGACCCATATCCAACATTCTCAATGGTACACCTGGACAGTCCTTCCACACAGGGCTTTAGAGATAGCCCTCACCTATTCTGTCAGGCACTGACCTCTGACCTAGCTAACCTAAATCTCCAGCCTTCCTCTTTACTTCAATACATAGATTATCTTCTTTGCAGGCCTACCTTACAGCTTTCCCAGCTACATACGTCTTCCCCCTTAAACTTATTAGCCCAACATGGATACCGTGTCTCATGCAACAAAGCTCAGCTCTCCTTACCCTCTGTTATCTATCTAGGGCTTAAAATTTCATCTCACAAGCAGGAGATAACCGTGGATAGAAAACAACTCACCCACAATCTCCCTGTACCTACCTCAAAAACAGAAATTCTCTCCTTTCTGGGACTGCCAGGGTACCTTTTCCTATGGACTCCGAATTTCAGTCTTCTGGAAAAACCTCTCTATGAGGCAGTGAAGGGGGATCCCTTAGAATTGTTAGACCCCACGCACCTTATTAAGAGTCCTTTCCTTCAACTCCAATCAGCCATACTGTTGGCCCCTGTTCTGTCTCTTCCAGACCTACAAAAATCATTCATCCTTTATGTTACCAAGTGGTCTGGATTAGTGCTAGGGATTTGGGGACAAACTACTGAGGGATGCTTTGGCCCAGTGGCATACCTCTCAAAACAGCTAGACCCCACAAGGGGTTGGCCCCCCTGCCTCTAAGCCCCAGCAGCAGTTGCTTCCCTGGCAACAAATTGACTTTTGGACGACCCACATTCATAAAGTCACCCCATCATCTCCAAGACCTTCTCACACATCACAGCCTTTCAAATTTATCACCTTCTCACCTTCAGTCCTTCCATGCCATTTTCCTGGAAAACCCTTCATTCACTCTCCAGTCCTGCCCCCCTTCACACCTGGCCACTTTGCTCTCTCAAGTCTCCCTACCTCCCTGACTCACTCATGTACAGAGATTCTGGACAATCTACTCCCATCACTACCTAATGTATCTTCAGACCCCATTCCAGATCCAGACATTGGTTCATTGATGGCAATTCTTCTCCCTCCTCCATCTCAGGACAGCACAATGCAGGATATGAAATAGTTTTGTTTCCTGCGACTATTGAAGCCTGTCCACTCCCCTCTAGTACCACTTCACAAAAAGCAGAGCTTATTGCCTTGACCAGATCCCTCACCCTAGCATAGAGTAAAAGGGCCAACATATATACAGATTCAAAATGTGCTTACTATATCTTACATTCACACTCAACAACATGGCAAGAACGTGGATTTATGCTCACTAAGGGAACACCCATCATAAATGGACCTCTCATTAAAGACCTCCTCCAGGTGGCCACACTCCCAAAAATGGTGGGTATTATCCACTGCAAGGGACACCAACCCACCACCAACACCATAGCCTAAGAAAACCACAAGGCAGGCCAGGCTACCCACCAGGCTGCTCAACTATCCATCCACACACAAATGATAGCCATACCTCCTCTTGATCCACAGTACACCCCTCAAGAGTTTACCAAACATAAAGAAAATGGAGCAATCCAATCAGGGTCATGGCTAGTTCTAAATGGATGCCACATCATTCCTGACTCACAAGTTATGTCAGTTCTCACCAATATACATAAGTCTTTACACATAGGAGCACAACCTCTCCTCCTAATCAGCTCATCTCTATCCCATCCATCTCTCACAAGTCAAATACAACAGGTAACCCATTCCTGCTGGATTTGCTCCACAACTTCTCCCCAAGGGGGTCTCAGGCCATCATTCCCCTCTACTCACCAAGCTAGGGGACAGCTCCCTAGAGAAACCTGACAAATAGACTTTACCCACATGCCCCTGATTTAAAAAACTAAATACCTCCTAACACTCATAAATACCTTCTCAGGCTGGATACAGGCTTTTCCCAGCACCACTGAGGGAGCAGCTACAGTATCCCAAGCTCTCTTCACTGATATAATTCCCCACTTTGGCCTGGCCTGATCCCTTCAGTCTGACAATGGGCCTGCATTCATCTCACAAATTACCCAACAAGTGGTGAAGACTTTAAATATTAAATGGAGGTTCCGCATTC
This sequence comes from Pedetes capensis, assembly GCA_007922755.1. Classification (NCBI taxonomy): domain Eukaryota; kingdom Metazoa; phylum Chordata; class Mammalia; order Rodentia; family Pedetidae; genus Pedetes; species Pedetes capensis. Next base: position 35,554 of record VMDO01000324.1, on the reverse strand, counting down.
CTTATCACCCTCAATCATCAGGAAAAATAGAATGAGCAAATGCTCTCATCAAGTCTCACCTATTAAAACTCTCTCTAGAACTACAAACTCCATGTACCACACTCCTCCCTACAGCCCTCATGCACTTCCAGACACCTCTTCACTAGCCTCTAAATCTCAGCCCATTAGAAGTAATGTATGGGCATCCTTTTGTCCTTCAGAACCTACCCACAACCACCCACCTCCTTGCAGACTGCATACCAACCTTAAATCACGTCCACCATTTCCTATGTTCTTTGGCCAACCATTGCCTACCTGCACCATCACTCTTAGATATCCATCAGTCACCTGTCTCCCTGGGCAACCAAGTATATCTTAAAATCCTCTATCCCAAACTTTTGCAGCTCAAGTGGGAGGGCCCACTCACAGTGGTCTTAACAATTCCTACGGCAGTTAAACTTATGGGGAAAAACCCATGGTACCACCTCTCTATAAAAGGCCTCCTCTCCAGTCTCTCCTGAGGTACCCAAACAACTTAAGCCACCTTCTCAATACTCCTTCTGACTGACTGACAAAACTCAAACTCATCCGCATCCCAAAGGAGGAGGAAGATATGACCTAATGCTATTTCACGATTGTGCCCCTTGCTTCTTTCTGTTTGCCCAAACCCTCCAGGAAGATCTCCCACAGTTCCCTTCCCTTCTTGACCTAGTAGACTCTATTTTAACCTGGGTTGATGACTGATTCTTTCAGGGAACCTGTCAAGATTTCACACCCCCTAGGAACCATTCTCTATACATGTCTCCCCCTCTGCTGCCTCCTCTTTCCTTAATGCTCTAAATCCCATCCTCCTCCCTTTTCTAGATCCCTGGGCATGCCCTTCTGCCTGCTATCCTATCTCCAGGGCCTGCTCAGAATCCTTGCTATCCTATTTACTGTTGGACTCTGGATAGTAACCCTCAGGGACTGGAAAATTCCTGAAAGATGTCTACTCCTGGCACTGTATTTCTCCTCTGTCCTAGGTTTAACCACCTTGACCTGTATCCACTAATAATTTTCACTATACTACCCCTTTCCTGTCACTGTTTCCCAGCCTCCAATCTCCCTAACGATTCCAACTCACAATACTTGCTCTATATTCTTGAGCCTACTCATCAAGTTCTCAATTCTACAAATCCTGCCCTCACCCAAGACTGCTGGCTCTGCCTATCACTTTTGCCAGATGGCTATTCTACTATTCCTGTTCCTCCATTTATTTGAGCAACCTCCAGCATATCTTACCATCCCAAAGTTCAGGGAGGAGATGCCTTCCAGCTGTTATGGATGAATAGCCTATATGACTTCAAGATTACTGACATGACATGAACAACCTTTACTGGAAGAGCAGTCCAACTCCTTCGGCTGTTCTTACAACAACAGTCTGGAGTCTGGAGGCACCCCAATAGGACACTTAGCCCGAACCACATCTCTGCAACTACACATTGTACATCAGTTCATCCATTGATCATCCTAATATTACCTTCCACACACAGGAATGCCTGTCTTTAAGAGACAGTTCTGGTTTTCAGGACCCCCCTAATGTTACTGGAGCCTTCTCAACTGCCCTCACTTCTCAGTTTTGCCATGGCAGACCACAAACTTGCTGTAAAATTTTTCCTTGGCAAAACTGACCAAGATACATCAGCCTCGTGCTGTAAAATCCTCTTAAACTTTACACCCTCCAATTTCACATTTTGGGTAGATTTAAATGGTAAATTTATACTTACAGAAAATACCACTTCATCCCCCATACAAATAAACCCTTAGGGACCCTTTCAACCTCTAACTTGAGCTACCTTAAGTGGAACTGTGTGAGTATGGGAAACTGAAAATAACAAACTAAGTCTTCTCTTTTCTATCAATAACAATTTCTGCTTAGATAATCAAGGCATCTTTTTCCTTTTTGGGACAAACACTTATCTTTGTCTTCCTACTAATTGGATGGGACTTGTACCTTAATTTACCTTCCTTCAGACATCCAAATAGCTCCTAATAACCAATCATTTTCTGTACCTTTATCAGCCTGAATAAGGCCCAAGTGCTTTGTTGCTGCTCCCTTGTTAATTGTTGTTGTTGTTAGGTGCCGTCGAGTCGGTATCCGACTCATAGCGACCCTCATAGGGTTTTCAATGGCTGACTGTTTCGGGATTGCCTTGGGAGTGGGTTGCCAGGCCCTTCTCCCATTTTTGCGGTGCTGGGAATTGAACTCCGGACCTCAGCGACTGCAGCGCAGCGCTCTACCAACTGAGCCAAATCCCAGCCCCCCCCCCTTGTTAATAGGCCAAAGAATTTCTGCTGGTGTGGGGACAGGAATCAGTGGGCTTACAACATCCATAACATACTACAGATACCTGTCCCAACAACCGGCAGACAGCTTACAATCTATTGCCCAACAATTGAATGTCCCACAAGATCAAATAGATTCATTGGCAGGTGTAGTTCTCCAAAATCGCCAGGGATTAGACCTCTTGACTACTGAAAAAGGAGGCCTCTGCATGTTCTCACAGAAAAATGCTGTGTCTATGCAAACAAGTCAGGAATAGTCTGAGATGGTGCAAAAACCAACTCTTAGAAAAGGCCTCAGACATTCACCAATAGCTGTCAGATCCATGGGATTCCTGGTTTGCACAGCTGTCCTGGAAGTCCTGGCTTCTACCCCCAATAGGTCCCTTAGTTTTGCTCTTATTAGTGTTAGTCTTTGGGCCTTGTCTCACTGTTTTCAAAATTTTCTACAGGGACGCATGAGTGCCTTCACCAACCAGTCACTGAACTCTTCATGGCAGGATACCAAACACTCCACAGAGGACATGATTTTTCCCCATACTAAGATATCCTGCCTTCATCCACCCCTTATCAGCCCCCTCATCCATAAATAATGCCCCTTTCCAGCTGGAAGAAGTTACCAAAAATGATGACCTCCACTGAATCAACCTAAAACAAAACCACTAGAATGCTAGGCAGGCTCGAGGCCTCTCCTCCCCACTAAGAGAACCGCCAGGAACTCCTGGAGAACCACCCCACACCCCACCGAGCCCTAGGCGCACATCGGGCTGGAGTCTCCAGTGCCTTCTAGAGTGCAGCTCCATGCGTGTACCCTACAACAGGTCTTTGTGCTCCCGAGGGCAGGTGCCACATCCTGGTTACCTTGGAGACCTGGGTCTGTGTTCTCCTGGCCACTAGTGCGATGTCGCGTGCCCCCTCACTTTTGTTTCTGTTAGGCAGGACCTGTTACAAAATGGCTCCTCCTTCTTCCACCCAGTCTCCCCTAGTCCTCATAAAGCCCGCCAAAACTTGACTTGAAATCTGCCCTGGCCAGGCAACTCTTATAGCCTATCAGAAACCTCTGCCCACTCGCTTGCTACCTATCCTGATGTGATATGTCATTTACCCCTTCCCCCTCCCATCTAGAGCCCATAAAAGCCTCTTCCTTTGCTAGAGCCGGCCTCGGCCTCGGCAGCTTCTCCCAATGAAGGTCCATTGAGTTTATGGGTTTTCGGCTCCTTACCTAACACCAGCCACTTGGAAGATGCTTCATAAAGAGGCTGTCCTCCGGATACTCCTCTTTTGAGATTAAACAGTAATTGTGAAGAAGGGAAATAAATGAGGCCAGGATGGAGAGTAGGTGAAAAGAGATACACATTCCAAAGAGTGCCTCCTAGAATGGTACCCATTTGTGTGCACAAACACAAAATCACCCACCACCTTGGCCCCTTCCCTTCAGAGGCTCTCCCCTGCAATATTCAGTCTTTTCCTGCCTCTGAATCCTGCAAAGAACAGAAGGAAGTAAGAAGGAATCCTATCATGGCAGTTTGGCAAGTCTAAATCAGATTGTTAAGACCATTTTTGTTGGGGAAAAAAGAAGGTGTAATGCTTGACACATCATTAATACTTAATGAATGTGATGAATAAATGAACAAATGAGAAATGTACATATTTCCAGGGACAATGTACCTAAAAGCCTAGAGTCTGAGGTCAGACTACCCGGACTGTAATTTCAGCTATGTAAACTTGGACATGATACCTAACGTCTCGGCGTCTGAGTCTTCATAGGTTCTATGCTAACGGCATAGAATGCATGTCATGGTGCCAGACACAAAGTTGTCAATAAATGTTATTACTATTAAAGTTTGGAATATATGACCACCATGGCTACCAAAAGAGCCCAGGAATATATCGAGTTTAATCCCCAACTTTAATGAAGAAAACTTCATTCTGTAAGACCTCTCATAAGCAGAGCCATGACTCAGTGACCTTCTGGGAAGGTGAGAGTTCCTAGCACAGGTGGTGGTGAACAGCTGCTTTCCATCTCTACTGGGGACCAGGTGAGAGTTTAAGAGCCACATGAGTGACCTGTGTATAATGTACTAGGAATCACCACCTGGTGTTTGAGGTCATGAAACCCAAGACTGAAACTGCAAGAAAAGCCAAGGAATCTTCCTCTCTTGAGAATCTTAAAAGTTTAAATAGGCTCTTATCAAGATGGGTAGGGACCAGCAAAACATTTCACATTAAAATAACAAGTGCTTTTCACAGGTAAATCAAGTTGAGTTAAACTACTGTTAACCTTAATCCAGAGAAGTACTATTATTACCTGGGGACCTAAAGACACAAAAAGGAAGAAAACATTGGAAGCATATTCCATTTTAACATTGATCTTCATTCAAAGTAACTTTAAATCTCATTAAGAAGCCATTTCTAAAGAACCAGAACTAGTCACAACCAGTTACAAGTGCTTTATGAGAGCAGGTCATGTTTAGGGGCAACCTCAGGAAAGTACCCTATTGCTACCGCTTATAGATCACACTGCTATGTGTGCAATTTCCAGCTTAAAATGGAAAGCAGAATAGATAAATAAAAAATAATAATAAAATAAAATTTTAAAAACATTCCTTCCACTGGACTCTTGGGGAAAGAGAAGACAGGCAAACTCATACAAGTAGACCCAAGTTGTACATCTATTATTCTTTTCAAGAGGAAGAGTATTTTGCATATTCCCTTTTGGGAGGAAAATATTTTGATTTTAGTGAAGAGGTGGATGTAGTTCTCTTTTTCTTCTTCTTAGTTGCTCAAAAGAAAACACTGAAAAAGAAAGAAGCTTTTAGAAAGAAAAGCACCCAGAGGCTTTGATCCTGGGTAACCCAAAGCCTAAGTCAAGGTTGACGGGGGCGTGTGTGTAGGCAATGGAGGCATCAGGCTCACTCAGTCTTACAGCCACATAAGATGATTAGACAGAGGACTGGAATGGTAGTATGGGATAAAAACACTTCAATGGAATTTAACGGTTTGTTCTTTTTCAAATTACTGAACATTAAGTTTAAATGTTTTCACATAAATTTTAAATTATATGTATATAGCAGAATCACAAATTTGCACACTACCACCCAATTTTGCAAGGAAAATGTGGCTTCTTTATTTCCCATCACTGATGTATTCTTCCTACAAGCTTGTACCCTATTGAGGAGCAAGAGAAAAAACAAGCTTGCCAATCAACAATATCTCAGGCACTTTGCTTTTAAATGGTGTCTTTCGGTCATTCTTTTCTTTAAAGAGAGGTGATTCTGGCCAGGTGCAGTGGCTCATGCCTGTCATCCCAGCGACTCAGGAGGCAGAGGCAGGAGGATCGCAGGTTTGAGGCCAGGGGCAGCCTGTTTAACTTAGTGAGACCTTGTCTCAAGATAAAAAATTTAAAAGTGGGTTGAGCGTGCAGCTCAGTGGTAGACCACTTGCAAAGCTTCCATGAGGCTGTAATTCAACCCTGAGTACTGTGAGAGAAAGAGAGAGAGAGGGAGGGAGGGAGAGAGAAAGAGAGAGAGAGAGAGAGAGAGAGAGAGAGATCTGAGAGAGAGAGAGAGAAATGATTCTATTCATTCTCTGTCCCTAAATGGCTCATGGTGATGGGAAACAGGGTCTGTGGCCTACCCAGTTGGCCCTGATCTGTGCCCACACCTGACCTGTTTTCTTCTTGCACCCAACTGGTTCCATGTAGCCTTTTGGAACACCGCAATTATTCCCTTCTGGAGTCCACACTACCCCAGGCTGCAGGGGCCAGGCGGTATGCCTCAGAACGTGGACATGGTCATCCCCAAGACCAAGCTGTCAGGGCTCCCAAGACATCTTGGATATGTTGCCAAGCCAAAGCCAGCTTCTCCCCAACACTCACACAACTCTCTTAAGCTACAGAGAAGGAAAGCAGCCTCTAATGCCAATACTTCCCCATTCTTGTTCTATTCTCCAAGCTTCCACCTTATAAAAGGAGGAAAAACATTTTCCCTTAACAGCTTCCCTTGCTTTGTTTCACCCCAACAGGTTTTAACCAGCTGAGGTTGTAAAATGACTTTGACCTTTAGCAACACAGCCACTGCTCCCTAGCCAAGGCTGAGAAAGAAAAGAGAACTCTGAGAGGCCCCAGTTCATCACACCCTCACTGAACCCAACTTTCCTGACCAATGGACAATGCAATTTGATCAAATTAAACATTTACAGATTAATGGGCACATTCTGACTTTGCCAGGGGGAAAACTTTCCATCATGAATTAACATAAACACCAAGAACCTCCTCCCTCTCTAGTGTGTAAAACATCCCAGCTTTTCCTCAGATGGGTTTACTGCTGTGTGTTCCTTTGCTGAGGAAGTAAGCTCCGGACTTGCTTTGTTGAACACTGTAGCTATTGGTTTCCCATGGGTGATCCTAACAGGAGGGGGAAGGGAGAACACAACTGTCCAATGTCTTTGCCTCTCTGTTTGGTCTTTATGCTTGTTGCTGAAGTGTTCCTTTTCATTGGGCAGGACTTCTCCCATGTCATCGTTCCCAGGGGAACTTTGCCTAGTCTAGCATGGGTGGCAGATGGGATGAGGAGGAGAAACTGGCTCAGCAATCAGGACACATATTGAGAAGTATTTTTAAATTATTATTCCCACTATACACATATATTGAAAATGACAGTTAAATCTGGGAGGCAAAAAAAAGTCAAGATTTCACTTATTAGATTACACACTAATAATTTACGACACTTATAAAGTTCTTTGTATGCACCAGGAACTTTTCTAAAACCTTGATTCATTTAATTCTTGCAGCAGCCCTATAAAGTAGGTACTATTATTATTACCACTGTGGCATCCAATCCCGTCACATCTCGGAAGCTAAGCAGGGTCAGGTCTGGTTAGTACTTGGATGGGAAACCTCCTGGGAACACCAGGTGCTGTAGGCTTGGGAGAAAGACTGGTAACCCACTCCCAAAAAACAATCTGCCATCAAAAATCCTATGAGTAGCAGAGAAACACTGACAATAGTGTTTAACTTGTACGTAGTGTCACTATGAGTCAGACACCGACTCCACAGCACCTAACAACAACATTATTACCATCTTCATTTTTTGCTTGTTTATTTTTGGTTGCTTTTTGATTTTTAAGATAGGGTCTCACCATGTAGCCCACGTGAGCCTGGAATTCATTGTGTAGCCCAAGCTGGCCTCAAACTCTCAATCTTCCTGCCTCGGCCTTCTGAGTGCTGGGATTACAGGTGTGCACACAGAGGCTAACAACCATCCTCATTTTATAGATGAGAAAACTGAAGCCCAAGACAATGAAGTAACTTTGTCCAGGTTACAGGATGAACTGTGCATAACCAGGGTTCAAGCCTAGGCAGTTTGACTCCTGGGAAACCCACACTATGCTGCTATAGTGTTGCCAATGGGTGTCAGCACCCCAAATGGAAGGAGCAGCAGTCTTTAAGGAAGAAAGGGAACTGCATATACTGAGGGTATTCTGTGTGCAAAACTAAGTGCTGCATGCATTTTCTAATTCAATGCAAAATTTTTTAGGGAACAGTTAGACAACATTCAGTTAGTGCATTGTCTGGTTTCTGTCTGAGGAGATTTTATCCACAGTCTTTTAATTTAAAAAAATGATAACATTAGAGTAGATTTGGAAGTCAAGAGGACCAGTCCCTGATTCTTCATTAACAAAGGGCTCTTTCCAACTATTCACTCATGATCGCACAATGGAACCATTATTAGAAAGACTTCAGGAAAGAAACCATTGATGTATTTTCTCCCTCTGCAAAAACCAGTCAGAGACATGCATTTGCTATAAAATTATCTGAATTTAATCGCTATCAACACCAGAACTGTAGTACATTAAAGTATAAAACCTTTATGTACAATTACACATACAAAAAAAATGTTCTTTGTGAGGAGCAATTTTCAGTAAATCTGACAAAACAGCAAGAAGCATTCCTATTTGGGGTTTGAAAGGAGAAATGGAAATGGAAATTTCCAAGATATGCCCCCTCCTCCCTCACACCCCAGTGACCCTCTGAACATCAATTTGCAAAGGCCTGAGGTGGGGGGAGGTATTAACAATCTCAGGCATTCATCCCTCCTCTCTTATGGAAAAGATGAATTTTTAGGAAACGTTTTCCATCATTTATTATACTGATGTTCCATCCATCTGCATCATTAGGTTCAGTAGTTTCCATGACAATATGATGCCTACAGCAATCTAACTTGATAGCCAGATGCCAGAATGTGAAAAAATAGGACCAGCTAAGAAACTGAGAGAAACATAATTAATCTGAACCACATAGAAAATGCACACAAAACTAGGACCAGGAGGAAAATTTGCTGAAATGTCATCCAAGAGAGAATCATTGAAGGCCAGCAATAATCAAGTTTCAATGTAAGAACTGTGAGAGCTAGAACCATGTGTTGGTGTATATAGGTAAGACTGAGGAAGAGTCAGTGCGACTCCAGAATGTTGCTCAGAGCCCCTGAGGCAGAGTCCAGTGATGTCATCATTGACTGTAGCCATGAGGTTCTTAGGGAGTTCACTTTCCTGGGCTCCCAAGCAACTGTCTCTAGTGCTGCCACCCTGATCCTCTGCTCATTTCCACGCTCCCACCATACCGAGGTTTTCCATCTGACAAAATAACTTCCATCATTCTGAAGCTAACCTGAAGATTGCATTGAGCTGTGCCCCGGGAGATCTCATCCACTTGCCCTCTAATGTCCAGTGGAGGCAACAGGCTAACACAACCCTTTTGAGGGCCCACATAGGGCCAAGGGGTGGGGGATTGAGAAAAGGAGAGCCATATAAAAGGTGGGCTCCCAGGAGACAACCCTGGGACAGGTGGTCATTCTCAGCACGGCTGGTTTGGATAGCGGCGCTGAGCTAGGCGGTGTGGCCGATTCAGGTTAGTAATTGTGGAGAGCTGGAAAAGAACAAACATTGTGCTAGAGCACAGACCCAAATATGATTCTGCCAGGCGCTGACCGACAGGATTGAGCAAGGGCACCAAGCATCCCTCTAGAACACTTCTGCTGCAGGTACTTCCCAGTATCGTGTTCTAATGATCAACCTTCACTTCATAACAATGGTGATTTTATAAAGTTGTTGTTGATAGGTGCTGTTGAGTCTGGTCCAACTCATAGCAACCTGATGTATAACAGGATGAAACCACCTGACACTGTGCCATGCACATAGTCTTTTTTTGTTTGAGGCCATTATTGCAGACATTGAGTTTCTTCTCATTTTGAGTAATGCCATATCAGCAAATGGAGATCCTGGGGGCTTTCCTCATTCCCATCATCACAGTGAACTCTATTTTGAGGAGGCAACTATTCCCCAGTCATTTTTTGAATGCCTTTCAGCCTGGCAGGGCTCATTTTCCAGCTCTATATTTGATCGTGCTTCTCTGCAATTCATAGAGCTTTGGATGGCTAATTGTTTTGGGAGTGGGCTGCCAGGTCCTTCACCCTAGTCTGTCTTAGTCTAGAAGCTCAGCTGAAATTTGTCCACCCTGGGTGGCCCTACCAGTATCTCAAATACTGCTAACATAGGTTTCAGCATCACAGCAACATGAAAGCTCCCACAGCACAACAAGCTGACATGTGGGGGATTTTTATAAAGGGAGGAGGCCAATGATGTATCAACAGAGCAAAACCTGCCCCAGGTGACTGAGGAGCAAGGAACTTGGCTTCTCCCAAAGTTTGCAGTAACCACTCCAGGACAGAGAGACAAGGTACCCGCTCCATGATACCAACACTGTGTCTCACAACTCAACACCTATTAAAGGTCAAGCATAATACTCATAATAGTGACATTTATTCAGCATTTTCTGGGTACCAGATACTTCCCATACATATCTGTGAGGCAGCTCCTGATAACCCCATTTTATAGATGCAGAAACTGAGTCTTAGATTAAATAATTGCTCCAGAACTTGTATATAATAAGTTGCAAATTAGAACCCAACGTTCTTCATCTAAAACCTGTGCTCCCTGCCCCACCCCCAATGTGTCCTTACCAGAGGGACCTGAGATGGGTTATAGAGAGGCACAGCCCCTTTCAAGGTGGGTGGAGGAAGGAGCACATCAGGTCTGGGGGAGGGCTCAGAAGAAACACCCTGTGATAAAAAGAAATGGACAAAATCTGATCAGTTGCTGCTTCCTAGAATGTCAGATCTTCCCTGAGCAGCAACTTCAGTAAAAAGAAGTGGATGGGAAAGACTCCTAATAAAGCTCAGGAATGTTCCAGGAAACAAACATAACGCAGGCGTTCACCATCACTGCTTGGGTCTGGGGTGGTAATGTTGTCACCCTCAAAGGAAGATGGCCATCATTAAAAGATATACCACATTCTTCAGAAGGACTAAAACACTACCAGAATGCTCCACCCAGACTTCAAGAAATAAAAACACTTTCCCAGCAATAGGCATGAAATCCCCAGCAATGTGGACAACTAATGGAGAATGTATTCTAGCCCCAGTCAAAGCAACTGGTGAACTCTGGCTCCCGATGAGACAGGGGAGAGGTAGTACCCCAGGTCCACCTAAGAAACTGTATGGGCTGAATTGGGCCCCTCCAAAAATTCATATGGGGAAGGCTTAAACCCCAGTATGTGAGCATGTGACTGTATTTGGAGACAGGGTCCTTAAGAAACCATATGGGTGCCTAATCTAACATGACTGGTATCCTTATAAATGGAGGAAAGTTGATGTAGACATACACAGAGGAAGACCACATGAAGACCCAGGGGTAAGACAACCAGCTACAAGCCAAGGACAGAAGCCTCAGAAGAAACGAGACCCTCCAACACTTTCACCTCCCACCCCTAATGTCCAGAATGGGGAGAAAACCCTTTTCTGTTGGTAAAGCCCTCCAGTCTACGGTAATTTGATATGGCAGCCCCAGCAAACTAAGGGAGAAGCTTTTTCTGTTTTCCTGGTAGTTAGGCCCTCCCAGGGCAGCATCTCCAGGCCACAGTGACAGGCATCTGCTAGAGGCCCAGGCTCCCACCCAAGAGCCACTCACCTGGGAGCCCGAGAACCCTCCAATCCCAGTGTCCTCGGCTCCGCTGGACGCAGATCCCTGCAGTTCTCCCCAGCCTAGAAGGCAAAGAGGCGGAGCTATTTCCCCTGCTCAGGAAAGTACCCCACCCCACCCCACCCCCAGAGCATCAAGAGGACCAGAGTCAGCCCAGAGGACCTGAGGTTGGCAGTACCTGTGCTGGAGAAGATGCTGGCACCAGGTAGAGGCGGCCCCTCGAGATGGGGTGCCAGTGAGACATCTAAGGCAGCCTGGCCGGGAGATGGGGCTCTGGAGGGCTCCTACTTTGTGGAGAGAGTAAGGCAGCTTGGGCAACATTGGATAACAAATTCACACCAACCTACGTGGCTTCCTGCACTCACAAGAGTGGCCTCCACATGCCACCTGATGCTTGGGGACGCTCCTGGAATCCCGTTTTCCTCCCATCCTTCCTCTGCCCAATAATCCATGTCATCTCCCCATTGTTGGCCCTCTGGAGCTCAAATTCTTCATCCTAACCTTTAAGGCCTTTCATAATCTGCCCTTGCAATTCATCCCACGTGGCCTCTCCACACAAAGCCTCGGCTCCCTTTCCACCAGGGTAGGGCCCACCCAGCCCAGTGCTGGGCAGGCTCGGATTTTCCTGGAGGCCCTGGGCAGGGAGCCCCCCCATCCCATCTCCCGCGAGGTCACCTCTGAGCCTCCATCTGAGCTGTCCGAGGAGTCTTCATCTCCAGAGGGGGACACACTGCTGGTGGGCTTTGATCGGAACCAGCTGAACCAGCCAAATCCGGAGCTCTGCAGGGAAAGAGGAAGGGTCGCGGCTGTGGCTGTGCTTCTCCCATGGACTGTGCCCTCTGCCTGTGTACGGCGTGGCTCCTCACTCCACGCCCCACTTTCAGACTGGAATGGCAGGCAGAGGCAGCAGGGAGGGAAGCACAGTCCCCCCACCTTCACATTCTCCTTCTCGTCTCCCAGCTTCTCTCTCCCAGCAGGCTCTGGAGGTTTTCTGTCTGCTTCCTCGGAGGCCTCCCCTGCGTGGTTCTGGATGGAGAGGGTGGAACCCTGAGAAAAACTCCGTGCTCTGGGGGCCGCTGGCACCTGCGATGACATTTAAAAGGACTAACATTAGCGCATGGGAGAAGGACATGGCAATCCACTCCTGAGGTAATCCCAAAACAATCAGCCATTGAAAACTCTATGAGGGTCACTATGAGTCGGACAGGACTTGATGGCACCTAACAGCAGCAGCAACGTTAGCACAGCACTTGGGAGGTTACAGAGAGGGACCCCATAGGCCCTCTCGCCTGACTCCTGAGCAGAGGGATAGTCTGAGGGGATCATAAGCTAGGGAAGAGGGAGTAAGGCGTAGCCATGAAAAATGATGCACCAGAAGTTGGGACCCAAGCCCTCTCTTATTGTTATCCCCAACTTGAGGGGTTTGTCTGCCACAAGACCTCTCCAGAAGTCTCCAAAACCATACTGAGGCCTGCAGCAGAGGAGTGGAACTACTGGTGGAGATGAAGAGGGCCAGGAAGCACCCCACAGAAACCCCTAAACCCCAAAACTAGAGAACCTAACTCACCTTAGAGCTCATTTCCTAACAGGCTCACCTGGGGAAACTGAGAACATATGCTCCAGGGGGCAGCAAAATACACCCACCCCCTTTCAGGTTAGCTTTTCTTTACTGTGTTAACATATACACAGAAAAGCTTAACACATACATCATTTGTAAGTGTACAACTCAGCGTTGAGTGTATTGGTGAGGTTGTACGGCCATCAGCAATGTCCATCCCCAGCACTTTTCATCAACAGGAACACTGTACCCATTAAACACTAACTCCTTGTCTCCCTTCCCCTAGCCCCTGATCACCTCTATGCCTCTCTGTGGTCTGTCCCTATGATTTGCCTGGTCTGGGGATCTCCGACAGGTGGACTCAACCTTCACATTGCCCTTTTGTGTTATATATACACTTGGTACTCTCAATAAAGCATAAGTGGCACAAACTTTGGAAACGACTTCAACAAAATACAGAAAAGGCTTTATATCTTATCGTAATGAGTATAGTATTAGCAACATGCGAGGCACTGTTCTACATGCTTTATATATAAAGGTCTATTTCATCCTTTCAACAGTCCTCGGAGATAGGTATTTCTATTATCATCTAGTTTTAAATATGAGAAAACTAAGGTATAGAAGCCTGAAGCCACAGCACTGTGGCATCTGATCCCATCAGATCTCGGAAGCTAAGCAAGGTCGGGCCTGGTTAGTAACTTGGATAGGAGATTGCCTGGGAACACCAGGTACTGAAGGCTTGGGAGAAGGACCTGGCAACCCATTCCCAAAAATCAATCAGCCATTGAAAACCCTATGAATAGCAGAGAAGCACTAACAGTAGTGTTTTGCCTGTTGTATGTAGGGTCGCTATGAGTCAGACACCAACTCGATGACACCTAACAACAACAACAACAACAACAAGGCACAGAAAGGTTAAGCACTCTGTCTTGAGTTATTCAAGTAGGAGGAATTTTTAGAAGGTAGACCAGACCACCTAGGTTTGAACCCTTTCTCTGTTATTTACTAGCTGTGTGGCCTTAGGCAGAGTCAAGACATACTAGGATACCCATCACGTGTGTTACATAAGAGCAAAAGAAACAAAGAAAGGGGAAAAGGGAGAAAAGGAGGGAGGGCAGAAAGGAGGAGGTGGAAAGAAAGAAGAGGTCTTTGTGACTGGGGCTGGGGCTGCATCAGTGAGCAGACTCTGCTCTCCCCGATGGCACCCCACTTTCTAGGCACAGTGATTCCCTTTTTCTCCCTTGATTAATCCACGCTCACCTGCTTCAGGGCCTATGGTCCTGCTGTTCCCTCTGCCTTGAACACGTGTTCCCCAACTCATTTCCACACTCAATTCTCCTCTCCACACAAAGACCTCTTCAGAGACACCTAGGCTAGCCACCCCTCCTCAGTGCCAGAGGGTGGCTGTGTCTGCTCACTGATGCAGCCCCAGCCCTGTCACAGTGCCTTCTACATTGCAGGAACTCTGCAAATACTTTCACACTATGGATTCTGTCATACCAATTTAAAAATCACATTTATGGGTGACACAGAAAATCTTATTATAAGATGTTAAATAGGAAAAAGGAAATAAAGCTTTATATACACGTTTTAATCATTTAAAAGCATGCATGTGTGTATGTATATATACATATTTATGTACATATATGCATATGTGCACCTGCAGCCATACCCCTATGGCATCTGATCCCATCAGATCTCAGAAGTTAAGCAGGGTCAGGCCTGGTTAGTACTTGGATGGAGACCACCTGGGAATACCAGGTGCTATAGGCTTGGGAAAAGGACCCAGCAGCCCACTTCCCGAAAACAGTCAACCATTGAAAACCTTATCAATAGCAGAGAAGTACTGACAATAGTGTTTTGTCTATTGTACACAGGGTCGCTATGAGTTGGACACTGACTCGACGGCCCCTAACAACAACATGCATATGTACATACATACACATATACAGAAAAAGGAATAGAAGGAAAGAACCTAAGATATTTGAGTGTGGAATTATAATGTTCATTTGGTTCTTCATATGATACTTTAATTTTTCTATAATAATCATGGACTGTGTTTTCTGTCAAGAAAAAAATACAGTAAAGCATAAAAGATTTTTAAGACCTGTAGCCTATACTACATGTGATATGATGTCATCTTCCAACAATGCAAAACTGTAGAACATCATAAGTTTGCATCAAAGCCTCCCACTATTGATAGAAGGGATACATTCAATCATCGGCTAGGTGGGATGATTAGACATGGCCACCTCTGACATCATACAGTCTGGCTGAGAAGACATAAGCAGGCACTGCCACAGCCACCAGAGAGCTTTCTTTAACTTAAAAAAAAAAGGTAAAAATTAAAATAAAGAAACAAATACTAAGAGTCTTCAGCAATGGGGCAGGGTAAAGCAAGCATTTGGTACAGTAGTAAGAAGAGGTTGCAGAGGGACAGAGATCCAGGAGACCAAAACCAAACCAAAATGAAACTCCTGCCCTGCCCCCAAGGACACAGGTGGATGGGGCAGGGTACACTCAAGAACACAGCCTCCTTCCCACCTCCCTGGGCTCCATACAGAAAGAAACAAGACGTGGTTAAGCGTGACGTACAGGGGAGAGCTCCTGATGCCAGGGAGGGGCTTGAGTGTGACTAGGAAACTGGGGACAAGTAGTAAAAAGCAGAAGCACTGGAGGGGACATTGGCATCTTCCAAGCTATGTCTGCTCACCAGAGGTGTGCAAATGACCTTTTGGCCATCAGGATCCTGGGAGGCATCTTGAAATGCTGTGTTCTCTCCTGTGGCACAGAAGAGAAACAAAGATGGTGATCTAAACTGGTGCTTTTCCCACTCACCCTGAAGAAGGGTAATGAGGACACAGCGGTTTTCCTAAGAAAGCAGCACAGGGAGGGGAGCCCAGAGCCCATAACCACAAGCAGGTCCCAGACAATGCAAAGCCTGCTTGCCCAGCTCCTCTCAGTTCCAGCCCCACCAGGACCTGCTGGCAACCACAACCCTCCTGCCCTGAACACCAAGTAGTTCCTTAGAATTCTGGGAAAGGAGATCAGCGGGGAGCTAGATCACAGAGTCCTCCACCTTCCCCTACTTGTGAGTCTCAGTGGGGGCCTTATCTCAGGAGGCCTAAGACCTACTCCTCCTGCATGGCTCCCCGCACTTCCCCAGCATTGCTCAGCACTGCTCCCCCACATTCACCCTCTGCTGTCCCAGGTCTCATCAATGGACTTGAAGAAACGCAGAACCAGGACAGAATTCTGGCCCCTGCCACAGTTCCTGACAGTAAACTCTCAGGGACAGAATGACTTCAGAAAGTGAGGCTGGCCTGTGCCATGGGGCATAGGAGGCATAGGAGGCATAGGAGGCATTGTCTCTACTCCACCCTGCAGTTTCTCCACTAGAAAGTGTGTGATCCAAGGAGAGGGCAGGTGTGGCTGTACTTTGCTCATCCCAGTGGAAAGGGAGACAGACCTGCACAAAGCCTGTGCCTGCCCTTCATCTCTTCAAGGGTGTGCAAGGGCCCAGCACGGGGCCCCACCAGAAGCCAGCCTCAGTGAGGAGGACGCCTCTCTCCACCCCTTTGCCAGCCCCAGCCCCTCTCCCTGGGACTCATCCCTGCACCTCCCTCACCTGCTTCCTTTCTGCCAAGACTCTGCCCCCCAAGTGTCCAGCCTGGCCAGCAGGTCTCACCAGGAACAGGATGTATCTGCAGCGTTTCTTCCAAGAACCCTCCTCCAGGAGCCCCAGTTGCCACCACACTGCTGCTGCTGCCGCCACTGCCACCACTAGCCCCTGGGAGGTGGGTCTCAGGAACTGAGTAGAGAGGCACTGGGGCCACCATGGGTACTGGACCTCCTCCTGATGGGTAGGGGCCCAGCTCAGGGGGAAAGTGCTGCTGAGGCGGGTCTGTCTGCTCAAATGTTGGCCCCAGGGCTGAGTGGTACCCAGGGTCTTCTGAGGAGCCTCGATGTCCCAAAACCTCTTGGTAGGAAGTGTCTAAGGACAAAAGGGAAGAAGTGAGGCAGGAAATGTGGCATTTGCAAACTAATCACACCAGAAACATTCCTACTCCTGCCCTCTTTGGAAAGCGGTCACAAGACGGGCTGCTGTTTGTGGCTTACATTAATGAGACAACAAGCAAAGCACGGAACGATAGAAACTCCTCTCACTGCTGTTTTCAGAATTATTTCCCCACTTCCCTGGATGATCTCAGAGCCCTGAACTCATGGGTTGAGAGACCAGAGATTCCCGTCCCATGGAATGCCACACCTTCTGATGTTTAGATAAACTCTGTCTCCTTTAAGGAGTTCCTAGTGGACTTGAGGGGGCTGCAGTTTAGCTTAGTTGGTAGAGTGCTGCTCTGCGCGCTCTGAGGCCCTGGGTTCGATCTTCAGCATACAAAAATGGGAGAAGGAGCTGGCAACTCACTCCTGAAACAATCCCAAAACAGCCATTGAAAACCCCATGAATAGCAGAGAAGCACTGACATGGTGCTGGGGACTATGGACCTGTGCACAGCACTGTGTCGGGGAGTGTTTTGTTCTGTTCATAGGGTGGCTATGAGTCAGACTTGACTCGACAGCACCTAACAACAACAAAGTGGAATTGGGTATTTGAAACTTTGAAAACTTACAGTCAAAATACCCAAATCAGACCTTACAAATGATGTTTCTACTTGTCAGGAACCCATGAGCCTTTGCCCTGCAAGAGATCTTGTCCATAAGATAAACTAAGGTACGGGTGTGTGAAGTTACTCTCCCTGGGCACAGGGCTCCATGGGCGGCCAGCCCACCTCTCCATCAGGCAACAGCAGCCAGACCTGGGAAGAAGCTGCCATCCAGAGGCACCCAGCCTGGCTCTCACAAAGCCAAGAAACAGAAACTAAGGCCTTCCTTTCTTTCCCTTCCCTTTGCTCCTCCCTGAAGGAAGTGCAAAAGATTGGAAGAGCAGAGACAAGGGCCCTTGCCTGACAGCACCAGTAATTTGGGGAGAGGTTACAGAGTTAACTGGGGATATAATGCCCGCCAACCAGCCACTCGGAGGCATCCTGAGGGAGGAGACAGGCTGCCATGAAAACACTTTGAAACACACTTATTTCTCAGCTATCTGATAATTAATAGCTCAAAAATCCTCAGAGCTTCCAATGTGCACAACACTAACATAAAATCCAGATAGTCTACCATCTCTGGCCTTAAGAAGCTTATCCAGCTGGGGAGAAGGTATTAACAAAGGTGAAACAATTAGCTGGCAATACAACACAATACATAAAACATCCAGATATTTAAAAGCCTGGACTGCGAAGCAGAAGCTGTCATACTACCGGAACTGAGAAGTGTCCAAGGTATATGAAGAAAGCAGGAGGTGTGTGGATGAGGTAACTGGACCAAGGGGTCAGATTACACCAACAAAGAAGGCACTAGGGGAAGGGACAGGTGGCTGTGTCCTAAATTATTTTATTTCATGGGGTCAGATCCTGAGTGTCAGGGCATCATTTTGGGTACCTGTTGTTGCTCCTCTGGCTCCTGAAATATCTGAGCGAGCAGAATGAGGATCCCCCTTGTCTCCTGCTGACTTCTGCTATTTAAAATAAAGTAAAATCCTTTTAAGCAGCAGGAAGGAAAACAAGGACAGGGAACTAGATAGTTGAAAAGGGAAGCCAACAGGAGACTTCCCGTCGGGTGAGTGACAAGGTACGGGAACCTCTGCTGAATGCTTGGGGCCCAGGGCTACGTGATGGGACACTCATCCCAGGACTCCCAGCTGTGCTCAGAGAAGGCAGAGATGGTTGCAGCCACTGTCACCCATCCGCCTCCAGAGGGAGGGACAAATGGAAAGAACTAAACAATAGTCCTCTGGGTCCGCAGCAGAGGGAGGAAGAAAAAGCCATGCATGCTTTTAAAAATCCACTTTGTCCTTTCTTCAGAGCAGAGTGGAAGAAAGAAAATGGGGGCGGCCCTGCTGCAATTACTGTTCTGATTATGGCCGGCAGACTTTGCAATTGTCAGAACAAAAAGGAAAGGCCCGGAAGTCTTTTAAGCAATTGCCCTACATTACATGAAAGTGACACTGGTCTGCTGTGAGCCATTGTTCCTAACAGAGATGGGGAAGCTTTGATGGACATGGAACATTCTCTGGGACCTCAGAGAAGAGTGGCAAGAGGAGTTCGGAAAAGTGCCCCCCACCCCGTGTCACATGCACACACAGGAAAATGTTTGCGCGAGGGAGAGACATAGCAACAGGGGAGCTCTGCACCCCTGGGGTACAGTCTGTCCTGGGAAGGACAGACTGTACCCCAGGGGTGATAGGAGACCCTGTGGTGCTGGCCAGGCACTTGCCATGTCTGTTTTTTGTCTAGGGCAGTGAAGAGGGAAACACAAGGCCCACCTCACTGACCCCCAGACCCACCCTGCGCACCTCCAGCGCCTTGTGCTGCCTGCGCAGCTGCAGGAGCCAATCTGGTTCCAGGTCCCCGTCCCCAGGGCGTCTCTCGAAAACCAGAGGATCCGACAGCTTCAGTTTCTCTGCGAGCTGCGCCGGGTTCCCAGGTAGGTCAGGGGCAGAAAGTAACAGAGAGGGCAAGGAGAAAGAAAAGTGGGGGATGGGGAAAAACAGCAGGAGGGAGAGGCAACAGGGAGGAAAGAAGGCCATAATTCACTTGTAAATTGCTTTAGAAAAAAAAAATTGAGAAGTCAATTCCGCAGATCTCCTCCCAAAACTGCAGTATAAATAAATAATTAATCCATCTTGGCATGAGATGTTAAACAAAATATGAGCAGAAACAGTTGCTCAGCTTTGGGGCTCTACAAAGCTGTCTTCTCTGTAAGCAGCTTCTAGAACTTTGTTGCACAGAGAAATCGCCTGGGGACCTTATGAAAAATGCTAATTCTGTTTCCAGCGATCTGGGTGGGGTCTGAGCCCTGTATTTCTAGCGAGCTCCAACGTGATACTGATGCTACTTTGGATTTGGGGGTTTTATGCCATTATTGTACCCTGAAACATTCTTACTCATCCATCCTGGGTCCCTGAGTTCCTTGGAACTCTGAACCTGCTGGCAGAAGTTTCAGGGTACGGGGGCTCAGCACCACAGGGTTTACAGGTTACAGAATCCAACACTTGGCCCTCATCTAAAGCAAAACAAAAATTGAAGGGCATGCTGCCTCTTACTCTCTAGCTAATGGATTTTTCTTCAATTAATTGGAACAACTATTTGCCTGATTGTTTTCTTCCCTAGGAACTAAGGGTTGATATGCTTTTGTTTTCTTTTTTAAATGTTTCCCACATGTGATAAAATATTCCATGCATTTAAAAGCATTTTAATAAGGATCATTTTCTGTTTTAATCACTAAAATATTGTTTCTACCCCACACACACACTTTTGTAATTAGAACAGCTCGCCACAGCACAGTTTTACTGTACCAGAAAAGCAGATGCACGGATGAATCTCTCAAGCAGCACATGCCTGGTTTCCAGTACCCCATCCCACCATGCCCTGCCCAGCACAGCCTTCTCTGTGCATGTCAGGCCTCTGCTTATTGCATCGGAGCACTCACATGTGGTCAAAGACAGCCATAGGCTCCAGTTTTGCAGCATGCTCAAAGAGGATGAAATGTGGACTCTAAGCTGCTCTACAATGTCTTTCTCTGAACACTGAAGATAAAACACCTGCAGAGAACCCTTTGAGATGCTCACCTTAATGAGCTCCACTAAAAGCACAGGGTGACTGCTCTCTCCCTGGCTCAGGACAGCTGCACCAACGGCCTCACAGTAATGCAAGGCCTGAGACGCCAGGCCATAATCTGCCAGCCGGGAAGCATAAAGGAGCTTATACACCTGTGAAGAGGAAAGGGGTCAGTGAGAAGTCCATCCAGGCAGGGATAGAGAGAGAGAAATGTAGATAAGATTTCTTGGAAGTCAGCTGACTACCAGCTTCCACTAAATCTGGCATCCAAATAACAATGCCTTATGCCATTTGGGGTATTTGATCTGTGTATGGGCACAACTCCAAATCCAGACAGCAGCTCCTGCATTCTGGAGAAAAGGAGGGAGATCACATCAGCTCATCTGCCCAGGCCCCGGTCACTGTGGAAAGGCACAGAGTACTTACTTCCTACCCAGCAGCCCACATTCCTAGAGAGCCTGAGTAGGAGGGACACAGCCCCAGGCACCTGGGCACAGATGAAGAAGCAAAAGTAGACCATGGTGCAAAGGGCAGAGAGCCCAGAGGAGAGTACGGTCAAGTACTGGTACGCACTCAGGAAGCGTGAGGGACAGGGCGAGATCAAGTGTGAGGGTATTGGTGTCAGACAGACCTAGTCAAACCCAAGCTCCATGCTATGTGTGGAACACTGGACTAGTTACCTCACACCTCTGTGCCTCAGTTTCTTCACTACAGCATGGAATGCTAACATCATCTAGCCCTTTGGTTGCTGTGAAGATTAAATGAGATGATCTAAATAAAGTACTTATAACAAATGATATGCAAAAGAAGCAAGCTAGTCAACAGTATGTAGCCCCTCTGAGCTGCAGTTTCCTCTTTTATAAAATGAGTCAAGGTAATCATGCCTATGCCACAGACTTAAAAATAATACACAATGCCTGGTCCGTAGAACACATTCAGTAAAACTACCTAATTTCATTACTATCAGCCCAAAGCAGTACCAAAATAAGTGACAGGTAGGATGAATGAAGAAAGGAAAGAAAAATGGGCCAAAGGACCTAGAAGAGCTACAAGGAGAAGCTGATAGGAAAGGCTTTGCTGCAAAAGAAAAACTCTCAAGAAGTTGTTGTTGTTAGGTGCCATAGAGTCAGGTCCAATTCCAGCGACCCTCATAGGCTTTTCAATGGTGGATTGTTTTGAGATTGCTTCAGGAATGGATTGCCACATCCTTCTCCCATTTGTGTGGTGCTGGGGATCGAACCCAGGTCCTCAGAGAGTACGGAGCAGCACTCCATCAACTGAGCTAAACCCCAGCCATTGAAGAAGAAGAGAAAATACTAAATGAGTCATTTCTTTGTAATATAGTAATTCATTCCCAAGATTGTGTTTTGTGTTGTTTGCATGTTGTTATTGTCACTGTGAGCGCTCTCAATACTGGCCATGGAAGGAGGTACAGAGTCATTAGAAGAGGTCTCTGCCTAAAGAAGAGAATTCCAACAGGGAGAAAAGGTTAAAGAAATAGAAAAAAAGGAAAAAGAAAGGAAAATGGAAGGCAGGAGTTAAATGTCAGGTGGGTTAAATGCCTGGAGCCAGCGCTGCAGCTACAATGGTCTCAATGGTGACAACAGTCACTCCATGCCCAGCAACGTCCTAGCGCATTACAGACATGAGCTACCTCCATCTCAGCCAGTCCCACTGGGCAGGCTCGACTACCACGCTCAGGTAACAGCCTGGCCCACTGAGGTCGGCCTTCAGTCCCACCAGCAAAAGTGACCAGAGGAGGCTGTGTGGTGCTGAGTCCAGATCATGTGAGGGACTGGACAGGAGGACGACATAATGTCACATCAGACCTTATGAATCTCAGGTGACAACGGGGCACCAAACTGAGAGCAAAGGAAAGAATCTGCAGGATGGACATGACCTGCACAGCATAAGCTAGAAGGAAGAAAGGCTGAAGGCACAGGACAGAGCAGGAGTTGTCTCTGGGGTGGGCGAAGTCTCCCGGGGTGGGAGGAGTAGTGGAAGGAGCGCCCTGGGGCAGGACAGCGAGGCTGGGGAGGAGAAGGTGGCCTGAGAAGAGCAGAGAAGGGCTGTCAGCAGGAGGGAAGCAGGGGTGCTGCAAGGCTCTGCTTTCATATTGTAAAATTCAGGCCTTGAGGGGACACAAAGAGAGATGTAAGCCTTCCCTCTCTCATACTAATGTGGAAAAGCACAGTCAATGACTTAGCTCCAGGTACCATGTCCCCAACATCAAAGATGAGGATTGTGCTGTGCCCCCATCTAGGTTCAGTTACCTGGAAAGAAGGGATGAAGAATTTGGGGCGGCCCAGCATCTGGCAATACTCGAAGATTTCCGTCCTCTGGATCGCTTCAGTGGTTGCAAATTTCAAAAACTCTTGGCTAAAACCAAGGAATAGTATTAAGAGAGACTGAGGTAGGAGCGGGTTGTGGCCGAGCAGCTAGCCACACACCAGCAGCACCCTTTCACGGTAGAGGGCCCATCCTGGGCCGCTCCAAGAAACCAAAGAGCCTGTGCACCCCAGAGTGGATGTGTTACCTCCTCGCCGCTCTGTGCCTCCTCGCCTGCCCTCTGCCTCCCTGAGTCCAGGAAGGAGCGGAAGGAGCAGAAGGAGCAGAAGGAGCTCTGCCCCAGAGGCCCTGGGAGGCACCGACTGCAGGGAGGGCCTCCTGAGAGCCAGCCTTGGTGCCCCCAACCTGAGCTCACCAGCACAAAAGCCCCTCCAGGAGTGCTGGGGAAAGAAGGCCTGGCAGAGAATGGGGAAGACAGCTAAGTCAGAAAGCAAAGGACAGCCCCTGAGTAAGAGGTTCCTTCAGCCAATGAGGAAGAGGTCTAGGTGACTGTCAGCTGATGGGCCCAAGAGTCCCTCATGCCCTCGGATCTTCAGCCACAAAAGCTTGTCCTGGTGTCCAAAATCACAGATGCCAGTGATATTCCTGGGGGTTAGGACATGATCTCCAGAAATTTCATTATACATCATAGACATAAGGGAGACATTAACACAAACACCATATTGTCACATATGGCCCAGATGGGCTGCTTTGACAAGTTACCTCTGTCCTGTTTGAGCCCAGGGCCTCAAGAGAACAGTCTATGAGTCAGGCATGGTGCTACAGCGGTAGGCAACTGGGGGCAGCAATTATAAGTATGAGCTCTGCAGCCTGACTGTCTGGACTCTTAAGTCCAACCTTACCACACACCAGCTTTACTAGCTTACACAAGTATTTGTTGTTTGCAGTACTGTGGCATTGAACCCAAGGCCTTGTGCATGCTGGGCAGGTACACTGATACTGAACTACACCCCCAGTCCCTTTATTATTTCTAATTTTAAGACAAGATCTCACTAAGTTGCACAGGCTGCACCTAGCCTTGAACTCATGATTCTCTTGCCTCAGAATCCAAGCAGCTGGGATTACCCACAGCACTCAGTTTAGACAAGTTTTCTTAACCTCTCTGTGCCTTGGTCTCCCTCCTCTATAAGTGCAGATTGAAAATATACCTTCTTCATTGGGTAAATCTGTCACAAAGGAAATAGTGCAAAGAAAATGACCACATCACCTGAGAGCTTTGTAAATCTTAACTATTGTGGGGAAGGGAATACAGCGATACAGAACAGGGGACAACTAGTGAGCAAAAGTTGTCTGTCTGTCCATCGTTCATCCATTAAGGGGTTACTGAGCTTCTGTATGAAAGCCTGATGTCATGGCCAGCAGAAGATAAGTGACCAGTGGGGCAGGCTCGGAGGAGCTTCTGCACAAAATCATTGAAGTGCTTGGGCTCCATGGAGAGACCAAACACAAACTTCTTCCATTACCAGTTTTGAGTGGGCTCCCAGAACAGGCCCAGGGCTGCCTAAAACACAGCCTGAGCTGCCACAGGCAAAAAAAAAAAAAAAAAAAAAAAAAAAAAAAAAAAAACATTTTTTTTTTTTGAGACAAACTCTGATTGTGGAGCCAGGATGCCACCCAGTGGCCAGAAGGGCACAATACACCCTAAAGGCACCAGCTCGCAGCCGTGCAAAGCAGAACCAGAGGGCTGATGTCCCCTGGTGGAGTGATGCAGCACCCACTGGTGGTCTCCTTGCTCAGACCCAGGCAGAAAACAATCCAGCAGAGGGAACCAGCCATAGCCAAAATTCACACAGGGAAATGAACCCTGGAGCCATGCAACCCACCCAGGGCTAAAGAAATCCAGTGGAAAGCATCCTTGCCATCTCCTTTCCCTGCACATGTCACATACCTGTGGCTACTGCCCAGCAAGGCCAGGTGGTCGGTCTTCACGGTATAGTAGCCGAAGGGCACATGAGCCACAAGATAGCAGAAGTGAGCTGCCTCCACCAGCCCTTTCCCAGCTGCAGGGGGAGTGAAACAGAGCAGACCTAGTCATGAGATGTGCCTGTAGGGGCGGACCATGGTCTGGGTGGGGTAGACAGACGGAAGAGTGGGCTCAGGAGCTGGTGGACAGAAGCCTCAGGAGATTAAACAAACCAGTGAACTTCTTAGTAGCATAAGTCAAAGAACCCCTAATCCTACTCCTTGCCCCATGCACCCCAGCATTTTTTACTTCAGATATTATATTTCAATGATGTTCAGCCAGAATAAGGCTCTATTTCATGCTCTTCCTAATGTGTTTTTCATTGGGAATTTTCTAAACATCTTAGTCCTTCCTGAGGGTGAAAAGTGACAAGAGGTGCCTACAGGTGAGCAAAGAGAGCCAGCAGGAAAGGCAGGTCTGAAACTCATTGCTTCCCCTGCTAAAGTCAAACAGTAGAAGGCTTTTCCTAGTGCTCATAAAAACCACATTCATTTCCAAAGTGTTCCAGATTTTTTAATGTTCCTCCCTCCCCCCTATCTTTTCCACTGCCTCAAAATTGAATTAATTCAAGTAAAGCTCTTACCACCGCACCTGGAACCCAAGAAGGGCTCAGAAAGCAAACAGGGGTTCCCTTTCATCCAGGATGCCGAATGACCTACCATCCCTTGGCACAAACCTACACAAGGCTATTTTAAGTTTAACAGAGTAATGGTTCACAAAGTTCCACAAGGAACACCACGATTTCTAGATGTTCTGCCCCTTGACCAAATTTAAGCACTACTGATTCCGTAGCCCATAAGTGCTTATAAGGCTATGTTCCCAGAAAGATGAACAGAAATAAAGATGACAGAATTACCCGGGGTAGTTCAGGCAAAAACAGCAATTCCAGTCTGATTGAGCTGGGTCACAAAAGGACTAACGGCAACGGAAGGTGAGGTGCCCCGTGTTAACTCCATGCCCAGGGGAGTCTCACCCACAGCTAGAAAATCAACTGCCGAGAGGAGGCTGCATAGCAGCAGAACATCAAGTCTCACAGAGGAAATTCTGGGAAGCAGGACACTGGGAGCACACGCCTCCCCCTGTGGTTTCTTACCCTTCAATACAGAGTCTCCTGCATCCTAGAAAAGCCTGGGGCATAGACGCTGGTCCTACATAGAATCTAAGAGTCTAAGAACAGGTGTTTAACGCTTGCCTGGAGACACCCTAGAGAAGTGGGTAGGCCGCGCTGGCTTCTGCTTACCCAAGGTGTCTCCCATGGTGATAATCGCACGCTGATACAGCTCAGGGTCCCCAGCCTGATTTGACAGAATCACAGCCAAGTGGGGCCTCCAGTCTCCCCACTGCTTGTCCCCACAACACTGAAAAGTAGCAGAAAAATAATTAAGATTTACAGAATCATTTAGTACTGTCCATAATGTTGGTCAAGTTGAGGGTGGTGCAGGCCAGGCATGGTGGCCCATGCCTGTAATCCCAGCACTTAGGGAGCTGAGGCAGGAAGATCAAGAGTTCGAGGCCACCAATGGGCTACATACTGAGATTTCTTCCCAGAGCCTTCAACCCAAAAAGCTAGGGAACAGAAATTTTAGGAGAGAGAGAGAGAGAGAGAGAGAGAGAGAGAGAGAGAAAAGAAAAAAAACTAAAACAAACAAACCTGTGCTTCAGTGGGAGAAGGAAGATCAGCCTCCTCTCCTGACCATATTAGCCCATCAGAGAAGTCAACTGACCACTTTGCTGCTTAATATCTTACTAAATAGCTAATGTTTGATTTCACAAAACCCTTTCACACTCATCATCTTATTTAACCTTCACAACAACCCTATGAGGTTTACTTTTATTACTACTTTAGGAATGAGAAAATCAAGCCAAACCACCCAGTCAAGAATCAAAACCACTCATTTTCCCCTTGCCTCATCCCCAATGCAGAGGCCAAAAACTCCACCAGGGGGCAGCACAAAGTAAACAGATTTGAAAATGTAAAAAGGCTTCACATAAACAGTGCTTTCACTGTGAATCATCAAGGAAGAAACATTACATCATAGATTTAATGCAGGCCCTGTATTCAACTCAAATCCTGCCTCATACTACCTGTGTGACCTTGAACGAGCTTTTTAACGTCTTTGAAACTTGCTTCCTCATCTCTGAAATAGAGAGCATAATTTCTACCTAACGGGATTACTGTTGCTAATAAAACAAATTATGTGAAGCACATGGCATAGTGCTTCACACCTGGTTTACATTGTAAGTTCCACAATAGGTATGAACACACACACACACACACACACACACACACACACACACACAAGCACACGAGAGGAAAAGGGTGATTTGCAGAAGTCTAGCTCCAACTTGGTGCATAGATGCGTAAAATAAGAGATTGACAGTATCAACTAAGATTTTGGAGGTCAAAACTACTCATAATAATTTGATGTTCATAATTATCCCAAGGAATAAAAGGTGATTTATCCAACTCCATGTTATATATCCCCCAGGGGGCTGTCAGCTTGTCATGCCATGGGGGCTTGTATGTTACTGGGATGCTGAAAGCTATGCCTCTGGTATCTCAGATACCAGCAGGACCACCCATGATGGACAGGTTTCAGCTGAGCTTCTAGACTAAGATAAACTATGGAGAAGGACCTGGCAAGCCACTCCCGAAACAATTAGCCATTGAAAACCCTATGAATAGCAGAGAAGCACTGTCAGGTATGGCGCCAAAAAATGAACTCCCCTGGCTGGAAGGCATTCAAAAAACAACTGGGGAAGAGTTGTCTCCTCAAAGTACAGTTGACCTTAATGACAGGAATGGAGTTTAGCCCCCGGGACCTCCTTTCGCTGATGTGACCTGACTCAAAAGAAGAAGAAACACAGTGGCCACAACAATGGGCTCAAATATAAAAGATAAGTGTGTGGTACAGTGTCAAGTAGTGTTTCATTCTGTTGTACATAGGGTTGCTGTGAGTCAGACCCAAAACAACAGCACCTAACAATAACATGTTATACTTGCTCCTTGTTTATTATTACTGTCGCTGTGACATGTAAGCTAGGCTTGTTCTTGCTGGAACTTTAGCAACCATCAAGACAAGAAAAGTCTTTGCTAAATAAGTAGATAGATAAATAAATAAACAAGCAAACAAATCTTGGAAATCATACTTCTTTCTCCTCCCTGGATGATTTGGGGAGGGGAGAAATCAGTATAAAGTAGATCTGTTGGGGCCGGGATACAAATATTTATTAACTAACTTCAGCAGGCCAAGCAGTTGATAGGTTCACACTCCTCTCTCCTTTAATTTTTGCAATAATTCTATTGGTTAGGAGCCAAAATTGCCACAAAGATGAAAAACTAAGGCTCTGTAAGATTAAGTAACACAGCCAAATTTGCATAGAGTAAGGAGCAAACTCAGGTTTAAACCTGTGATGAAGCTACGTGCTACAGTGCATGCCTGCAATCCTAGAAACTCAGGAGACTAAAGCAGGAGGATTTTGAGTTCAATGCCAGAGAAGCCTGTGTAACTTAGGGAGACCCTGTCTCAAAATAAAAAATAAAAAAGGGGCAGGGGGTGCAGCTCAGTGCTGGAGCACTTGCTTAGTATGTGTGAGGCCCTGGGGTCAACTCCCCCCACCCCAAGTACTGGGAGAAAAATAATAATTAAACCTGTGATGAAACCCACATCTGTGTGTCTAATTGCCCTCCCTTTTCCACTATACCACTTACCACATATAACCGAAGTCTAGCCTTTTATTAGAAGTTAGGATGCTTGAAAGCTCCTAACACACTCCTCAGTTTTCTCCCCTAAAAGTGGGTAAAATTAACCAACTCTGCCTTTAAGTGAGACCCAATTGACCATAAGCTGTTTACATCATTTTCTGCATTTAGTACTTTGTGATATGATGCAATTTCATTGCAGAGCACAGGCCATTCACTTGAATTGTGAGGCACACTTTGTGTTCCAAAATAGCCCATTGGTTTAATGATGGGGCACAAAAGTCATCATTTCTCTTTTCTTTTCTTTCCTTTTCTTAGAATTATCTATAAGCAAAAAGAAGACAAAAACAAAAATGTGAAGTCTATTTTCATTAAAACTAGTTGTCAGAAGAAAATCAGGCTTCAATATGCAAGAAAATTCTGCTAAAAGTGATGGAGATTGAATGGAGGTGCATTCAGGAGGAAAGAGGGAAATAATGAAACAATCACTTATATGAAGCAAGAGCGTAAAGCTGAGTTAAAAGAGCTCAAGAAAGATGGTGGGCAACAGGAGGAGACAAATATGACCTACAGAATTCAGGAAAGTAGGGGAAATGTCAAAGACAAAAATACAAAAGCAAGGGAAATTGATAAAAACAAAGTGAGGGACACAGAAGACAGAAATAAAAGAAAAAGAAGGAAAGGAGGGAGGGAGGAAGGGACAGAGGGAGGGAGGGAAGGGAAGAAGAAGAAGAGAAGGGAGAAGAGAGAACAAAACTGTTCTAGATAAAAGAGAAAATTACATACATATGTTTATATATAATTCACAGGTATATATTTTATTCATATGACATGTATATTCATGGTGTTTCTGAAAAAAAGCCAAAATTATGAAGTAAAACAAATATTGATATAATTCAAGAAAAGTTTCCTAAACTCTAAAATATGAGTGTACATATTTAAAGGGCATGCTATACCCCAAGAAAAAACTGACCCAGGCAGTCAACACGAAGATAGGTCCTAGCAAAGTTATTGGACTTTAAATATAAGAAAAGAATACTTTGGGGCAAAAAGATCAAGTCTGTTTTGATGAGAAAGCTCACAAGCGGGCCTCAGCTTTCTCCTCAGCCAGATTCAACTCTAAAAGCATAACGTCTAACATGTTTAGCTCTAAAGGATTGATGTGCAGGGAGGAAGCTTTCTTCCAGAGAAAGGAAGGGCAACCCTGCTACGGGAAGCCTGGCTTACAACAGCTCTTCCTGCTCACAGCAAAGCAGGCAGCTCTGGTATTATGGGAAGAGCAAGGTCTTTAGAGTCAGACAGACCTGGGCCAGTCATGCCTCCATTTCTCACTAACTCTGTCATCTGACATTTCACACCATTTTACACCACTGCCCTTCAGTTTCCACATCTGCAAAACAGGACTAACTCCTACCTCCATGAATTAAATGAAATAATATACATCAAATTATTTAGCCCAGGGCCAGTCACACGCTAGGTAATTAATAAACTATTATTGTTCATGTTTCATCTTGAAAGCCATCATGGCATTCCTGAGCCATCCTCACCCCGCCCCCCAGCCCTTAGGATGCTAGGGTGTGAAAGGAACATGTCACAGAAGGTACCGTGGCTGCTTGTGGAATCCTCCCAGACATGAGCTGAAAGAGGGTCTGCAGGGGGTCGTTGATTGCCAGTGTGTTGGTGAAGCTGCAAAGAGAAAGAAGTCAGTGGGGACGAGGCCAGAGGTCTTGCGCAGCATTTAAGGCCTTGCCTATTTCTACTTGATTTCAGCAGCCTCTTTTGGAAGGGGAGCCTCTCTCTGCTCTCCACTGGGCCTTCAGGTCCTCCTTTGGGGGATGATCTGCAGCACATTTTCCCTCATACATCCCAAGTAGGCCTCATTGAGGCTGTTTTCCCCACTTTGGCCCAGATATCCTAACTCTTGAATCATCATGTTGATAGACCATCTTCCCTCAATGAGATGACCACTCACATCTCAAGGGTCCCTGGAGAGCCCAACAGTTTACCTGGCCACTCTTCCCTGTGTGCCCCTCCTTCCAGCCTCTCTCAGCTCCTCCCCTGCCACCGTCCTCCACACTGAGCCCCCAGCTCTCAGCATCATTTTTCTGGCTCATCACAAGCCTGAGTCTGTAGAGCTTTGACTCACAAGCATTAAAGAGCCATTTTCAATAACCAAAGAGGCGTGGAGCAGGGACCAAAAATGATCCTGCTGGTGACAAACCATGGGATATGCTTAACAAGCATATAATAACCTCTAGAGCTGATCTGAGATTTAAGCACACTCCGTGAGAGACATTTTTCACAATTCACTGGGCCCCATCAAAAATCAATGGCCCAAGGCAAAAATCTGTAGCAGAGGTGTCCGCAACAACGCAAGGCTATGGGATGGTCATTTTCAAAGCCCAAAGGGAAATCGTCACTCAGAACACCACCTTTTACTTAATAGCATCCTTCACAAGAGCCCCGAACATTCAGCATGCAAGATGGCATCCTTCCAGCCTCAGAGCATAATAAAGTGCTGGGCAGCATCCTTCATCCCTGGGAAGACTGGGGCTCAGAGGAATAGAGAGACTCAACCCAGGCCATCCTGAACACAGGCTCCCAAGGGGTGCGGCAGCCTCTAGGAACGTGGCTCTGTCTTCTCATCCAGCTCTCTACCCAACAGGAATCATGGCCAATTCAAACCTAAATTAAGCTGAGAAGGCAGCTTCACAGTCTTAACCACCCTAGAAGATAAACCTGAGGCGGTAGCATCCTTCTCATGTGGTCTGACCCTAGCCTGCCCCTCACAGGGGGTCTCCTGTCCCCCAGGATGCTAGGTAGAGCCTGGAGGACTTACACACAAACCCTTTTCCAGCAATCCCGAGACGCAGCATCTCCTCTTCATTCTAATTCTCTGTTGCGCTGTTTTCCTGTTTGTTTGGGGCTGCTGGCTGTATGCCTTTGTTGACATCTCTATTTCCCTGGGGGCTGGTCATTCCTCCTGGTCCACCCTGGCACCCTCGCCTTCGTGTGCCAGTGTGACTCCTTACTAAGCACAGCTTACATACTCAACGCTCCCACTGCTGTGGACGTGGACTTCTGTGTCTAATTCCCAGTCCTATTAACGCCTTTTTCTACCACAACTCATGGGCCAGCTACCCCATATTCCTACACACCCCTCAGTACCCACATCCCCACTGCAATATCAAGCACTGGACACTTCCTTACATCAAACCCCTCAGTCCTAAGGCTCCCTCAGTTAAACTGAAGTGATCACTTATTCCCTCACTAATGCCTGCAGCCATACCACCATGGCATCGGATCCTATCAGATCTCCGAAACTAAACAAGGTCAGACCTGGTTAATACTTGGATGGGAGAGCGCCTGGGAACACCAGGTGCTGTGGGCTTGGGAGAAGGACCTGGAAACCCACTCCCAAAAATCAATCTGACATTGAAAACCCTATGAATAGCAGAGAAGCACTGACAATAGTGTTTCATCTGTTGTACATAGGGTCACTATGAGTTGGACATGGACTCCATGGCACCAACAATGGGACCATCTAGTGCGGCCCCTCCCAAAGAAGACCACTGAAGGTAGAACCTGTTAAATTTTTGGAAACTCTGGCCTTAGGAAATATTACTAAAATGTTTTGTTACGTTTAGTGGGTAGGAAAAAAATGTCTGTATCTAGGTTCTGAGCATCTGGAAAAGAAGCCAGGTGTGATGGCACCATTCCATAATCCCAGCACCTGGGCAGTGGAGGCAGGAGGAGCAAGAACTCAAGGCCAGTCTGGGCTACATAGTGAGACACTATCACAATTAATTAAAAAAAAAAAATCTAGAGACAAGAAATGCTACTCCTGGCTCCGAAAAGAGAAATTAGAGACTGCTTGGAGCATGGAGCTCCTCAACGCATCTTGCCCTTCTCCCCACCCACACTGGCCACCTCCTCCGGTCTCCTCTATAAGCTGGACTCACCCGCTCATGACCCAGTTGTAAGTCCGTAGGTCCATCTTGCTGGATAGGAACAGAGCATGGCCCCACAAGTGGTTCTTCATAGCCCACTCCAAGGCCTCCTGAAAACCAAAGCAGCACATTCAATGGAGCCTTCTCCACCCCTCCAACAAAAGCACCAGACCCATGCCGAGCACCACTGTCCCCTGAGAGCCTCACAGATGAGTGTGAAGAAAGAAGAGCAGGCAGTGGGCTCTACCTAGCATGGTGTTTGGCTATGCACCATCCTCTCCGCTAGCCATTCATTATGGCATTTCATGAGCTCCCCCATAAAGGTGCTCACCAGACAGCCTTATCTCTTCAGCAACAGGAACCAAATACTTGTAATAACCTAGGTACCAAAACTGAGAAAGGAGCTTCACATCAAGGATTGAGTCTGAAAATGTGAACACCAAACGGGTATCCTTGAGGGCCTCCTAAGGAACAAGGCCTCTTTAACTGCGGAAGGGACAAGTGATCGTTCACCAAAATCCATGTTTTCCTTCCTGGGCACACAGCTGGATGACAATTCCCACCTCCTTGGCTTCTGGATAAGGCTGTGTAGGTCATGGAATGGACATGGAAGTGCCAGGTTCCATGTCAGGTTTGGCCCATAAAACCCCCCTCACCCAGTCCTCCACATGTCAGACTAAAAAGACTACTAGGGAATCTTAGAAACTCTAAGTGAAAGATGGTAGGGCCCTCAACACCAAATCTGGGTATATGGAGTACTGCCCTACTTCTCCATTCATGTTCTCTTACGTGAATAGTAATAAACTGCTATTGTGTTTAAGGCAGAATATATAGGTGCTAACCTGCCTGCCTAATGCTAAAACTAATTACTGGTTAACTACCAAAGGCCTTCACAGGCCAAATTAATAGCACCACTAATTGGGTAAGATGGGCTAGAGCTACAATTTTGGAACACACACATTCACATATATTCAACCTTGTTGTTCAATTTATATGAGATTTTGAACTGGTATTAAAAACTTCAGGAGCCATGGGGAACACATATAATCCCAGCAACCTGGGAGGCTGAGGTAGGAGGATTGAAAGTTCAAGGCCAGAGGCAGCCCTGTCTCAAAATAAAATAAAAGGATGGGTGGGTGGCTGGGAGTACAATTCAGTGGTAGAGCATTTGCTTAGCATGCACAAAGCTGTAGGTTCAAGTCCTCAGTACTTGGGTGAGGGGGAGTTCCTTGGTGAAAAGAAAGAAAGAGAGGGAGAAAGAGAGAAAAAGAGAGGAAAAAGGAAGGAAGAAAGGAAGGAAGGAAGGAGATTTGGGGACAGGAAGTCATTAGTGAGGTAACTCTACCTCCAAGTAACTAGTTGATTATCCCAATATATCCCCATGCAACCTTATTGGAAAGAGGGAAAGAAAATATACAATTTAAATAGGGAATTCAGCTTCACAAGTAGGGCAAGTAAAAAATGACATTAAGTGCCACTTTTTAAAGCACGTTTTCACAACTTCATAATCTTTTTTGGTTGGTGGTGGTGATAGTGGTGGTTTTTGTTTGTTTTTCTTAAAGGAGTTACTAACACTTGGTTGAGAATCATCAGTTTACTCAAAAATCTGCCCCTCTCAAAAATATAATTTAAGAATAACTGAAACAATTGAGAACTTACCATATCACGCAATGCTAGAACTAAGCCTCAGTCAACTATGAATAAAGGTTTTTAAGAGGAACTAGGGTGTAGCCTGCAGCCGTAGCCCTGTGGCATCCGATCCCGTCAGATCTCGGAAGCTAAGTAGGGTTGGGCCTGGTTAGTACCAGGATGGGAGACTGCCTGGGAACACCAAAAGCTGTAGACTTGGGAGAAGGACCTGGCAACCCCCTCCCAAAAATCAATCTGCCATTGAAAACT
This sequence comes from Pedetes capensis, assembly GCA_007922755.1. Classification (NCBI taxonomy): domain Eukaryota; kingdom Metazoa; phylum Chordata; class Mammalia; order Rodentia; family Pedetidae; genus Pedetes; species Pedetes capensis. The sequence goes on along the minus strand of VMDO01000324.1, from coordinate 1,119 downwards.
CTATGAACAGCAGAGGGTCGCTATGAGTCAGATACCGACTCGACGGCACCTAACAACAACAACAACAGGGTGTAACTCAGTGACAGATCACTTGCCTAGCATGTGCAAGGGCCTGGCTTTGATCCCTAACCACTGAAAATAAAAGAAGAAAAAAAAAGAAGAAGAAGAAGGAAGAGGAGGAGGAGGAAGAGGAGGTCTTAAAAACATTTTGATATCTAGCTCCTCACCAACCTCTCTGAACTCCCCACAGTCCAAGTATCCCTCACTTACTTACCTTCATGCCTAGTATGAAAGGTGATGTGGTAGGGTGGTTAGAAACCTGGATTCAGACTCAGGCTGCCTCAACCAAAGCCCTGGCTCTATCACTTACTAACTTTCCTAATCTATAAATACATAAAGCAAGAATAGAATCTAACTTACAGGGTTTCTATGGCAATGAATGAGATAATGCATGTAAGATGTTAAGCTAGTACCTGGCAGGTAGAAAATATTTTTAAATTTTTTAAATCTCTACTTTTGTTACAGTTATTATTTACCTTTCTTAAAGGAAAAACTCATAACTGATTTATCTCTGTATGCCCCACTGAGTTCAATATCTTAGAAGTGGTAGCTGGTTGCAAATCTAATGCAGGGGGAATCACAATCCCTGACTTCAAACTTTACTACAAGGCAGTGGTTGCAAAAACAGCTTGGTACTGGCACAAAAATAGGCCCGAAGACATCTGGAACAGAATAGAAGACCCAGATATACCTCAACACACATATAGCCACCTTATTTTTGACAAATGAGCAAAGCAAGTAAACTGGAAAAAGGACAGCCTCTTCAACAAATGGTGCTGGGAAACATGGTCATCCACATGCAGAAAAATGAAAGTGGATCTGCATCTCTCAATATACACAAGAGTTAACTCAAAATGGATAGATCTCAACATAAAACCAGAAACTTTAAAACTCATAGAAGGCAAGATAGGCAATACACTCCATCATATAGGCATTGGAAAAGATTTCCTTAATAGGACCCCAATTGCTCAAGAAATTGCAACAAGAATAGATAAATGGGACCACATCAAATTAAGAAGCTTCTGCACAGCAAAAGAAACAACAGAATCAAGGAAACCT
>VMDO01000323.1:308914-329708 GCA_007922755.1 Pedetes capensis | reverse complement strand
TCTGCTGGCAGAAGAGAAGATTCTGTGGTCACAGTCTTCTGAATACAATTCTGTCGTCAAGAAACGGACAGGACCGACCCCTCTCCCTGGAGTGTAACCTCTCAGACTTTTGGACTGCAACAGGGTTCAGGGGTTCCAGGCTGGGACTGGCTCGGTCCTGCCTGGTGGCTATGGGGTGCCTAGACACATGAGATTCCTCTTTCCCAGCATGGAGAGTGACTATGGTGGGGGACACAGCTGAGCCAGCCACGTTGACCTGATGCAACCCCCAGCTCCTGTGTGGTGTCTGGTTGCCCTGGCAAAGGGTCCTTGAGGATTCCTGGTGTCTGCCCCCCTCTTCCGTCCCTCCAGGCCCTCCTAGGTCTAATGAGACACCCCAGAGCCGCTGTCATGACTGACCACGTGTCTTTTCCTCTCAGAAGGTTCAGAGAAGAGGCTGAACCTGAGGATATTCCCAGCCTCCCTCCCCGCACCACCCTTCCCGATAGCTGTCACACACAGGTTCTCAAATGTCTCTTGGAGCTCTGGCTGCCAGCCTCTTAGCTTGGAATTCAGGAGACCAGGGCTGCCAGAACCTAAGCTCCTCAGCGATGACTTTGCCTGCCTGGCCTCAGAGCAGAAATGGGATGGGAAGAGTTTGTGGAGGCTGGGCAGATCCCAGCAGTCAGGAGGGCTGGGGATCGCTGTCACTGGCCTTGCACCAGCACCTCCCCAAAGCTTTCGGAATGCTCAGGCTCCGTGTACTCAGTTCCGGAAGCTCTCCAGTGATCTGGCTGTGCAGGACCCTGTTCCACTACTCACTAGCTCTGTGACTTTGAGCAAGTGGCTTAGCTTCTCTGAGCTTCAGTTTCCCTTTGTGTGAAACAATAAAATAGGAAGCAGGCAAAAATGATGAAGTATAGTGATAATAATAATTATTTCTTTTATTCCCAATTATTCCATTATTACTATTCATCTCCAAGGGTCATGGCTCTCAAAATATTCTCCATTGACATGTCCCCAATATCTCAGCCTCTCCTTTTCTAGTTCCCCTTGTCTGTGTGTTTTATTAAGTTATAACTGGCATATAATAAGCTGCATACTAAGTGTACAGTTTGGTATGTTTTGACATGTGAATATACTCAGGAAACCATCACCACAATCAAAATACCAAAAATATCCATCACGTCCCCAAATTCCCCTTTGTAATTCTACCTTCTCACTCTCCCTGCCTGAATCCCCAGCTCCCCGTCCTCAGACACGGATATATTTTCTGTCACTACAAATTAATTGTATTTGGTAATATTTTATGACAATAGAATCATTCAGTCTATATTTCTGGGGGAGGGTGTTGACTTATTTTGCTTAGTCTAATTATTTTGAGATTCATCCATGTATCCATAGTTCATTCTTGTTTTTTGTTGGAGACTACTCTGTTGCATGGATATATCATTGGTTGGCTTACTCGTTCACCTTTGATGGACATTTGGGTTGTTTCCAGTTTTTGGCTAATTTTAAGTATGGGAGGATGGGCCTGGCAGCCCAGTTCTTGAAACAACTGGCCACTGAAATCCCTAGGAAAAGCAGGTGAGGCACCAACACGGTGCCTGGCAGCCTCGTAGCACCTATCAACTACCCATTTGGGGCTAATTTCAAGAAAGCTGCTATGACCATTGATATTGTCATTATGAATGTAAGCTTTCATTTCTTTTGGATAAACATAGGAGTGGAAGATAGGCCATATGATAGGCATGAGTTTAAGGTATGTATGCATTCATGCATTTATTTATTTATATTTTACTTTATTGCAGTACTGGGGATTGAACCCAGGGCCTCCAGCATACCTTGTAGCACCATCTATCACTGAGCTATACCCCTAACTCATTTTTTACATTTTATTATCAGACAGAGTCCCGCTAAGTAAAACGGGCTACCTTTGGCCTCAAACTTGCAGTCTTCCTGCTTCAGCCTCTGGACTCTCTGGGGTTATAGACATGTGCCACTGTGCTCAGCCAGTTTAACATTTTAAGAAACTTCCAGTCTGTTTTCCAAAGTGACTGCATGATATACACTCCTACCAGCAGTGTGAGACTTACGATAGCTTCTCTTCTTTGCTAATTTGTGGTATGATCAATCTGTTTAATTTTAGGCATTGCCATAGGAAGTCTAAGTGGTTTTAATTTGCATCCCCTGATGATTAATGATATTGAGTATGCTTTCTTGTGCCTTCCATATAGCTTCTTTGGTGAACATCATTTACCTATTTAAAAGTTGAGTGTTATATTTTCTGATTGAGTTTTGAGAGTTCTTTATATATGTGGATCTAAATCCTCATCATTACAAATACATTTTTTCAACATCATAAATGGAGACTATACACATGGACTTCACCAGATGGAACATACAGGAATCAAATTGACTACATATGTGGAAAGAGACGATAGAAAAGCTCTATACAAAATGTCAAAACAAGACCAGGTTCTGACTGTGGATCAGACCATCAACTTCTCATATGCAAGTTCAAACTGAAGCTGAAGAAAATTAGAACAAGTATACAAGAGCCATGATATGACCTTGAGTATATCCCACCTGAGTTCAGAGACCACCTCAAAAATAGGTTTAATGGATTAGACACAAATGATAGGAGACCAGAAGAGTTGTGGCATGACATAAAAGATATCATTCAAGAAGGAAGCAAAAAGTTCTTAAAAAGACAAGAAAAAAAGAAAAGACCAAATTACATGTCAAAAGAGACACTGGACCTTGCCCTCGAATGTTGAGCAGCTCAAGCAAAAGGAAGACATGAGGAAGTTAAGGAACTAAACAGAAGATTTCAGAAAGCAGCTCGAGAATACAAAAACAAATATTATAATGACATGTGGAGCTGGAGGCAGAAAACCAAAAGGGAAGAACACACTCTGTTTCTCAAGCTTAAGGAGGTGAAGAAAAAATTTGAGCCTCGAGTGGCAGTAGTAAAAGATTCTACAGGGAAAATATTAAATGATGCAGGAAACATCAAAAGAAGATGGGAAGAATACACAGTCATTATACAAGAAAGAATTGGTAGATGACCAACCATTCCAAGAGGTTGCATATGAAGAGGAACCAATGGTGTTGAAGGATGAAGTGGAAGCTGCCTTGAAAGAACTGGCGAAACACAAGGCTCCAGGAATTGATGAATTGAATAGAGATGTTTCAACAAACAGATGTAGCACTGGAGGTGTTAACATGTTTATGCCAACAGATTTGGAAAACAGCTACCTGGCCAACTGACTGGAAGAGACCCATTTTTGTGCCTATTCCCAAAAAAGGGGATCCAACTGAATGTGCAAACTATCAGACAATATCATTAATATTGCACACAAGCAAAATTCTACTAAAGATCATTCAGAAAGGACTGTAGCAGTATATAAACAGGAAATTACCAGAAAATCAAGTGGGATTCAGAAGAGGGTGGGGAACCAGGGACATCATTGCTGATGTCAGGTGGATATTAGCTGAAAGCAGAGAATATCAGAAAGATATCTATCTATGTTTTATTGACTAGCAAAGGCATTTGATTGTGTGGATCATAACAAATTATGGATAACACTTCGGAAAATGGGAATACCAGAACACCTAATTGTGCTCATGAGAAACCTGTACATGAACCAGGAGGCAGTTGTTCAAATAGAACAAGGAAACACTGAGTGGTTTAAAGTTGAGAAAGGTGTGTGTCAGGGCCGTATACTTTCACCCGATTTCTTCAATTTATATGCTGAGCAAATAATCCGAGAAGCTGGACTTTATGAGGAAGAGTGCAGCATCAAGATTGGAGGAAGACTCATGAACAACCTGCGTTATGCAGACGACACAACTCTGCTTGCTGAAAGTAAAGAGGATTTAAAACATTTACTGACGAAGATCAAAGATCATAGCCTTCAATATGGGTTATGACTAAACATCAACAAAACAAAAATCCTTACAACTGAGTCAGCATGCAACTTCACGATAAATGGAGAAAAGATTGAGGTTGTCCAAGATTTTGCTTTGCTTGGCTCTATAATCAACACTCATGGAAGCAGCAGTCAAGAAATCAAAAGACGCATTGCTCTAGGAAAAGCTATGGCAAAAGATCAGAGTATTGAAAAGCAAAGATGTCACATTGAAGACGAAGGTGTGTCTGACTCATGCCATGGTATTTTCAGTCGCATCATATGGTTGTGAAAGCTGGACACTGAACAAGGGAGACAGAAAAAGAACTGATGCTTCTGAATTGTGATGCTGGAGATGTCTATTGAATATACCATGGACTGCCAAAAGAACCAACAAATCTGTCCTAGAAGAAGTGCAACCCGAGTGCTCCTTGGAAGCAAGAATGGCCAAACTGCGTCTTACATATTTTGGACATGTAGTCAGGAGAGATCAATCCCTGGAGAAGGACATCATGTCTGGGAGAGTGGCAGGTCAATGCAAAAGAGGAAAACCCTCCACCAGATGGATTGACACAGTGTCTGCAACAATGGGCTTAAACATAAATAAGATCGTTTGCCTGGCACAGAATCGGCAAGTGTTTCGATCTACTATACATAGGGTCGCTATGAGTCAGACTCGATTCGACGGCACCTAACAACAACAACAACTTTGAATTTCTGTTATTACATATATAACTGGAAATTTTATGTCTCTCCATTGGTTGATCCTTTTATCAACTTGACATGATGCTGCTTACCCTTGGAAATATTTGGTTCTCTAATATCTATTTTATCTGGTATAAATACAGCTACCCCAGGTTTCTTTGGATTCGTGTTAGCATGTGTTGTGGGTTGAACAGTGTCCTTTTCTCCGGATGTGACCTTATTGGGGCATAGGGTCTTTGCAGATACGAAAGTAAGGGTCAAAACATGATCATACTGGGTTAGGGTAGGCCTTATATCCAATGAGAGTGTCCCTATACAAGATAGAAGAGGACAAGTGATACATGAGGAAAGGTCATGTGAGGACTAATGGAGGCAGATGTTAAAGTTATGCTGCCACTAGCCAAGGAACGCTAGAGCCACCAAAGCTGGAAGAAACAAGGAAGGATTTTTCCTCAGAGCATTCAGAGGGATTATGGCTCTGCCAATACCTTGATTTCAGACTTCTATCCTCCAGAACTGTGAGGGAATAAGCTTATGTTTTTTCCTTTGCAGTAACTTGTCATGACAGCCACAGGAATCTAATACCACCTGGTATATTTTTTAAATATCTGTGTTACCATTCTGTCTGGAGAGAGAGAGAGAGAACCCATAGGATATATACAGTCAAGCATTGTTCAATGACAGGGATGCATTCTGAGAAAGATGTCACTAGGTGATTTTGTCAATGTGCAAACATCACAGGCGTACTTAGACCTAGATGGTACAGGAAAGTCACTCTGTGTGGCCTCTTGGTGCAATCAATACACAGGGTAAACACAAAATGTAGGAGGCTGATGCTATTGTCACACAGCATGCTGTTTTATTGTAAACTTTTTCATAAGTAGAAGGATTATACTCTAAAATAACAATTAAACGTATAGCATAGTAAATATATAAGCTGGCAACACAATAGTTTATTATGAAGTGTTACATGCCCTACAGAGTTGGATGTTACCCTTTCATAGGACAGGTAGAGCAATAGGTTTGTTTTCACCAGCATCACAACAAACATGGGAGTAATGCACTGTGCAAAGCCGTTACAACTGCAATAGCATCATGAGACAATAGGAAGTTCTCAGCTCCATTATAAATCTTAGGGGACTGTTTTCATATTTGTGGTTTGTTGACCAATACATCATTATGCAGTACATAAGTAAGTGGATGAATGGATGGATGGTTGGATAGATACATAGATAGATGGATGAGAGGGGATTTATTAGAGGAATTAGCTCATGTGATCATGGAGGCTGAATCCCATGACAGCCCATCTGCAAACCAGAAAACCAGGGCAGGCATTAGTGTGGCTCCATCTAAGTATAATAGCCTGAGGGCCAGGAAACTGATAGTGTAATTCTCAATCACAAGTCAAAGACCCAAGACCCCAGAGGCAGAGAGTGGGTAGGGGGTAAGGAGAAGTTCCAGCATGACTCCTAGAGTCCAAAGGCCAGAAACCTTGGGGTTTTGATATTCAAGGCCAGGAGAAGTAGGTCTCTGCCCCAGAGGAAAAGTAGAAAGTAAATCCACCTTTTCTCTGCTTTTTTATTCTGTCTAAACTTCAACTAATGGCAGGAGGCTCGTTCACATTGGGAAAAGGTGGATCTTTCCTTACTCACTCCACTGATTAAAATGCCAGTCTCTTCCAGAAACACCCCATAAATAATGCCTTACCTTATGTATCACTCAATCCAGTCAAGTTAACACATGAAATTAACAGCCACACCAACCCCTTTCTTTTAACCTACTGTGTCTTCATATTTAAAGGGAATTTCTTGTCGGTAGCCTATAGTTGTAGCTACCTTTATCCAATCTGAGAATTGTTGCCTATTTCTGGGGAAGTTAGACCATATGCCTTTAAGATGATTTTTGTTGTATGGTTGGTTTTAAAAGTAACATCTTGTTGTTTGTTTTATATATTGCTTTTCTGCCTTCTTTTGAATTATTTGAATATTTTTTCTTTTTATGCCATTTGTAGTTATTAGCTATACTATTTTTAGTGGCTGCTTCCGGGTGTTTGGTATACATTTTTTCTCCCTTTATTATTAAATGTTGGTGGGGTACAGAGTAATATGGCATTGGCTTTTTCCATTATGCAACTATTATGTCACTTTGGATTACACTTTTATCAACTTAAAAGGTTTATGGGATTTTTGACTAATATGTAGTAAAACTCATGCATATTTGGGTTCTATTCCCCTGTTTTTCCCATGTACTCATGAAGTTGCAACATTTTCATTGAGATTATCCTCTCCTCCTTTATCCCTCTACATTTATTTTCCCTATCCTACCTGCTGCAATCTTCACTTGCCTAGGCTAATCCCCCTTGCCTTCTTTCTACTCTTTATATTTTCCCTTCTTCACTAAGTTTAACTGCTTTTTTATATATCAACTTATGTATAGGATTTTTTCTTCCTTTAAGACTCAGCTCCCACATATGAGTGAGAACATATGGTATTTCTCTTTTTGAGTTTGTGTTCATTCTATAGCATACATTTGTAACGATCACATTCTGCCATTAACTGAAGTATAGTATTTTCATGTTCATTGTAAATATACTTTCATTTTCCCTCCAAAATACATTGCTATCATTTTATTTAACCCATTGACTAATTTCAAATCAAAATATATAATAAGTATTTTATTTCCAGAAATTCTTCATTACAATGAAAAAACAAGAACATGATTAGCAAAATAATTGAAATGTATAATATGAATTTGTAAAATATCACTTTCTTGATTTTCTGCCAAATTCATACACCTTCATTTTTTGACATGTGTCCCAATGGTAGTCAAAGGGCTAAACAGTCATGGTTAAAAGAGATTAAATAAGAAAAATCATACACGTACACAATGATAACTGTATATGTTATAATTTCCAGTGCTCTTTGTGCCTTTTGGTTGGTCCATTTTGGTGTCTGGTACCATTTTCCTTCTGCCTGAAACACTTTAACATCCCTTACAGTCTGCTTGTGATAATTTCTTTCAGTTTCTATATAATTTTTAAAGTTGTTATTCAATTCATCTTTGAGAAATACTTCTGCTGGGTATAAAAATCCAGATTTTTTTTTCTTTCACTACTTAAAAAATGTTGCTGCATTCTTATGGCTTACATTGTTTATGATGAGAAATCTGCTATTGTTATCTTTGTTCTTCTGGTTCTAAGGAGTCGATTACTTTGTATACTTTTAAGATTTCTTCTTTCTAGCTGGGCGTGATGGCGCACATCTGTAATCCCAGTGGCTTGGGAGGCGGAGCCAGGAGGATTGCAAGTTCGAGACTAGAGGAAGTCTATGTAACTTAGTGAGACCCTGTCTCAGGAAGTAAGGAAAAAAATTAAAAGGGCTGGGGGTGCAGCTCAGTGGTCCAGCACTTGCAAAGCATGCAGGTGTGAGGCCCCGGGATCAACCCCCAGTACCACAAAAAAATAAATAAATAAAAGATTTCCTCTTTCTCATAGGTTTTAAGAAATTCATTATGAGGTGCTTGGGGGTGACTTCATGTTTCTTGTGCTTGGATTTTGTTGGTTATTTGAATATGTAGATATATAATCTTCATCAAGTTTGGAAATGTTTTAGTCATCATTTCTTCAACTTTCTTACCTACCTTCTTTCCTTTCTTTCTTTTAAAATTTTTCTCCTCCTTTGGGAACTTCAGTTGCCTGTGTATTAGGCTTCTTGATACTGTCTCACAGCTTACTGATGCTTAATGTTACCTTGATGTGTACCTTTTTCAGTCTCTCTTCTCTTAGTACTTTATTTTTCATAATTTCTACTGCTGTCTCTTCAAGTTCACTATTCTTTTCTATTGTCTCTAATCCTGTCCAGTTTATTTTTCAGCTCAAGCATTGTGGTTTTTTGTCTTTAGATATATGATTCAGATTTACGTATTTATTTATTTATTTTGCAGTGCTTTGCAGGGCCTTGTGCATGCTGGGCAAGCGCCTTATCCCCAAACCACACCCCCTAGCCTATAGATCTTTTTATATATCTTCCATATCTCTACTGAACATGCTCAATCTTTCCTTTAGCTTCTTGAATATATCATTTAGGACTACAGTTATCATAACTGCTTTAATATTTTTGTCTGTTAATTTGACTGTGTCATTTCTGGGTCAGTTTCAACTGGTTTTTTTTCCTTCTCAATATGCATCTTATTCTCAGGCTTATTTTTATACCTAATTTTTTTATGTGAGGCATTGCAAATTTTATATTGCTGGATCCTTGGATAAGTTTTTTTATTTCTATAGTACTCTTGAGATTTATTCTGGGATATGTTGTTGCTGTTGTTAGGTTTCTGACTCAGCAACCTTATGTACAACAGGCTAAACACTATTGTGGTGCTTCTCTGTTATTCATAGGGTTTTCAATGGCTGATTGAATTTTGGAAGAGGGTTGCAAGGTCCTTCTCCCAAGCCTACAGCATCTGGTGTTCCCAGGAGGTCTACCATCCAAGTGCAGGTCCAATCCTTCTTAGCTTCCAAGATCTGGTGGGATCAGATGCCACAGTGGTATAGCTGCAGGCATTCTGGGATATAGTTACTTGGAAATGGCTTAATATTTTCAACTATTACTTTTAATCTTTGTTAGACTGAACCAGAACAGAACTTACTCTGGGGCTAATTTTGGCCCATATATTAGGTAAAACTTTTGTGGGTACTTGACCCAGTGCCTCATGAATTTTGAGAGTTCCTAATCTAGTTGTTGAAAAAAAGAACTATTTGCGGCCTGGTGAGAGTTCCAGGAGTGTTCCCCTCTCACCTTTACTTTTTCCCTGTTCTCGATGGTCTTTGCACTGGCATATATGTGCTGGCCACAGGTATCTCGGCTTTCCGTCTGTGCAGCCCTCTATGTTCTGTGCTGTGGCCTGTGAATGCTGGCTGCTTTGGCATCCCATCTCCATCTCTTCAGCTCAGGGAGGCTGCTGGGCAACAGGGCCTGGAATGTCTCTGGGCTGTTGGGTGGAGCAATCACAGGACTCACCTACTCTGTTTCCTTCCTCTCAGGGACCACTGTTCTACCCTTCCTGATATCCGATATCTTGAAAACCACTGTTTCATATATTTTTTCTTAGTTTTTTTCTTAGTTATTGCAGGCCAGAAGTTAGATGGCTGCAGAAGTTGTACACTTGTGTGTTAGTTTTCCATTGGCATAACAAAATATTTGAGATAACTCACTTAAAGGGAAAAGGTTGGTCTTGGCCCACTGCTTTGGAGATTCCAGTCCATTAGCAATTGGTTGTGATGACTGTTGGGCCTGTGGCAAGGTAGCTCATCATGGGAGGAACACACGGCAGAGCAAAGCCACTCATCTCATTGCCAGGAAGCAAAAAGAGAGGAGGAGGAAGGGTCTGGGGTCCCACAGTTCATTTCAAGGGCACACCCCTGGGGGCCTAAGATCCTCCCACCAGACCCCACCTGTTAAAGGTTCTGAAACCTCCCGCTAGCACATGCTGGCAACCAAACCTTTAACACGTGGACCTTTGGGGCACACTGAAGATCCAAACTGCAGCATCTTGCCTCCCCATTTGCCCATTCTTGCCCATCCTCGCCTGTCCTCCTATGTTATCAAACCCTGCTATTGCCATGAAATATCATCTGTTTAGAAGCTTTCTTTAGCTCAGCAGAAAGTGATGTGGACAGTGTGTGGGCACATGCTCTCGGAATCAAACATGCTGGGGTTTGGATCTCAGCTCTGCCAGTTCCTTGTATGACCTTGGCTGACTTATATCTTCAACTTGACCCTCCACTTTCCTTATTGGAAGAAGAGAGGAAATGATGCTTACGTATAGGGCTGATGTGAGGATTAAATGAGGTAATGCCCAGAAAGTGATTAGTACCAGGTAATGGGATCAACACTATAATCCAATGACTGTGTGACTAAGTAAGTACTGGCAGGATTAGGTTTTTAGGTTGTCTCAATATTCTTCATAGTCTGCTCTGTCTTTGTTCCTGGAGACAATCACACTATTACCCTTGAGTTACTGGGAAGGTGGGGGTGGGGCATAGCTAGGTCTAAATTTCTTGCACCAACTGAGGGAAGCAGTCATGTGGAGAACTTCCAATCGCACTTACTAGAAACATCATGGACATTTGGCTGTACGAAATATTATAATGATCTTTTCTTTGCGGCAGATTGACTTTACTAATTAGGTTGGGTTTGAGCCAATGTTAAATACAGTTTGCATGTGCAGGACACAAACCAGTTGGCAGAAATGGGGAACTCAGAAGCATTTAAGGTATCAGAACCAGCTAGCTATGAGGAAAGCTTTGCCTCAGATAATCCTTTCTCTCTCCCTGGCCTCCATGTCTATGAGCTCTTTAAATATCGAGGATATTAACCCTTCATCACATCTGCTGCAAATATCTCTCCCCATTTGTTTTCAATTCTGTTTTAAAATCTAAGTCTATTTTAAGCCGAAGTTTAAAATATGTATGTAAACTATGAATCTCTCCTTTTGTAATTTCTTGTGTTGCTGTTAGGCCTGGGAAAATCCCACCCAATGACTGAATAAACATTCACCAATATCTTCTTTGGGTTTTTAACATTTTGTCTCTTATTCTGATTAGAATTTATTTTGATTTTGATACATAGTAGAAGAAGAGACAACACTGGCATTTAATTAACACTAACTGCTTTACCTGTCACACTTCAAAATCTCAGTGCCTTGGCATAGCCGTGCACTGAGCCGGAGGCATCTCAAGCCTAGCAGTGGCTGTGTGACACCCCTGGGATGTGCCCCGCCAGCTGGTGACTCGGGAACCCAGGAAAATCCACCATCTCAGGATGAGTTTTTTTGCTTTCAGGTAGGGGAGCCCATAGAATATTTGGTAAGCACTGTCTCTGCCTCAAGAACTAATAGGATTTTTCAAATAACCAATATCATGACCTAAGCCACTTCCTGATTAAATTGTCACATGTATAGTATGGTTTGTTTGCTTATTTTGGTCTATGAGGCACTGTGCTAGGGTTTTTTTCGTACTAGCTTTATAATACGCTTTAACAGCCTAAGGTGAGCTCTTTCCTCACTATTTTTCTTTTTCAAAGTTTTCTTGACTATTATAGAATAGATGGCATTATCTATTACATGTGATCTATTAAGCACTGTGCACATGGGCTTGGCTAGAACCTCAGAGACTGCACCTGCCTCGGGGGGTCCAACTAACAGCTCAAGTAGAGGATATCAGATCTCCATGTCCTTCTTGATTACCCCTTTCCCAACTCTAGGCCCACATTTTCCTCAGGTGCCTGATATATAGCTGGAAATACCTGGACATCTGATCAGGATCTCTGGAGGGAGCTAGTACATGGAGCACTCAATGACTGATTCATTTTATTTTATTTTATCTTATTTTAAGATAGAGGTAACTTAAAAGAAGAAAAAGAGTTAATGCTTCAAAATATTCCTTCTCCATTCAAGACCTGGAGAAATGAAAGTAAGGAGTGACAATCCCAGGATCCTGTTATTCTGGAGGCCCACCTCATCTTGGGAACCTTGAGCAAGTCATTTCAGTTGCTCATGAGTCTACACTCTCGTCCCTGTGGTTGAGGTAGAGGGAACAGGAGGAGAAAAAGGGTAGCCAGGGCCTCATGGGACTAGCTCAGAGGAATGATTAAGAGGTTGGCCCCAGCCCTTGCCAAGGGCTTTGAGAAGACTTGGGTGCCCCTGTACAATCTGCACTGGAGGACAGATATAACCAAAAGAAGAGTACTAGTAATTTCTCTTTGTTTTCGAGCATCTAGTATGGGCTGTATATAGTACCTACTATGGGCTGTACATAGTATGAATCTAGGAAATTAGAAATTGTTAAAAGAGAAATGGGGCACATAAACATTGACATGCCAGGCCTCAATGAGCTAAAATGGACCAGCATGGGCCACTTTGAGTCAGATAATCATATGGTCTACTATTCAGGGAATGACAAACTAAAGAGAAATGGGGTTGCACTATCATCAGAAAAGATATCTCAAGATCTATCCTGAAATATAATGCTGTCAGTGATAGAATAATATCCATACACCTACAAGGGAGGCCAGTTAATGTGACTATTGTTCAAATTTATGTACCCACCACTAAGGCTACAAATGAAGAAAGGGAAGATTTCTACCAGCTTCTGGAATCTGAAATAGATTCAACATGTAGTCAGGATGTACTGATAATTACTGGTGACTGGAATGCAATGGTTGGAAACCAAGAAGAAGGCCCAGTAGTTGGAAAATAAGACCTTGGTGACAGAAACGATCCTAGAGATTGCATGATAGAATTTTGTCAGACCAAGGACCTTTTCATTGCAAATACATTTTTTCACTAATATAAATGGCAACTATACCCATAGACTTCACCAGATGGAACATACAGGAACCAAATTGACTATATATGTGGGAAAAGATGATGGAAAATCTCTATATCAAATGTCAGAACAAGACCAGGTCCTGATTGTGGATCAGACCATCAACTTTTCACACACAAGTTCAAACTAAAACTAAAGAAAATTAGAACAAGTGTACGAGAGCCAAGGTATGACCTTGAGTATATCCCACCTGAGTTCAGAGACCACCTCAACAATAGGTATAATGCATTAGACACAAATGATAGGAGACCAGATGAGTTGTGGCATGACATCAAAGATATCACTCAAGAAGAAAGCAAAAGATTATTTAAAAGACAAGAAAAAAAGAAAAGACCAAATTACACATCGAAAGAGACCCTGGAACTCACCCTTGAACATCAAGCAGCCAAAGTAAAATGAAAAATGGTAAAGTAAAGGAAATAAACAGAGGATTTCAAAAGGCAGATTGAGAAGACAAAATCAAATATTATAACGACATGTTCAAAGAGCTGGAGACAGAAAACCAAAAGGGAAGAACATGCTCTGTGTTTCTCAAGCTTGAGGAACTGAAGAAAAAATTCAAGCCTCAAGTGGCAATAGTGAAAGACTCTACAGGGAAAACATTAAATGATCCAGTAAACATCAAAAGAAGATGGAAGGAATACACAGAGCTGTCATACAAAAAAGAATTGGTAGATGACCATTTCAAGAGGTTGCATATGAAGAGGAACCAATGGTATTGAAGGACAAAGTAGAAGCTGCCTTGAAGGAACTGGAGAAATACAAGGCTCCAGGAGTTGATGGAATACCAATGGAGATGTTTCAACAAACAGATGCAGCACTGGAGGTGCTAACATGTTTATGCTAACAGATTTGGAAAACAGGTACCTGGCCAACTGACTGGAAAAGATCCATATTTGTGCCTATTTCCCAAAAAGGGGATCCAACTGAATGTGGAAACTACTGAACAATATCATTAATATCATACACAAGCAAAATTTTACTATAGATCATTCAAAAGCAACTACAACAATATATAAACAGTGAACTGCCAGAAAATCAAGCTGGATTCAGAAGAGGGTGGGGAACCAGGGACATCATTGCTGATGTCCGATAGATATTAGCAGAAAGCACAGAATATCAGAAAGATGTCTATCTATGTTTTATTGATTATGCAAAGGCATTTGACTGTGTGGATCATAACAAATTATGAATAACACTTTGAAGAATGGGAATATCAGAGCACCTAATTTTACTCATGAGGAATCTGTACATGAACCAGGAGGCAGTTGTTTGAATAGAACAAGGAAACACTGCATGGCTGAAAGTTGAGAAAGGTGTGTGTCAGCACTATATATTTTCACCATATCTCTTCAGTTTATATGCTGAGCAAATAATTCAAGAAGCTGGACTTTATGAGGAAGAATGTGGCATCAGCATTGGAGGAAGACTCGTTAACAACCTGCATAATGCAGATGACACAACTCTGCTTGCTGAAAGTGAAGAGGATTTGAAACATTTACTGATGAAGGCCAAAGAACATAGCCTTCAGTATGGATTGTGACTAAACATCAACAAAACAAAAATCCTTACAACTTGGTCAGTATGCAACTTCACAATAAATGGAGAAAAGATTGAAGTTGTATGTGATTTTGCTTTACTTGGTTCTACAGTCAACACCTATGGAAGGAGCAGTCAAGAAATGAAAAAATGCATTGCTTTGGGAAAAGCTGTGGGAAAAATCTTTTTAAAGTATTGAAAAGTAAAGATATCATATTGAAGACAAAGGTGCATCTGACTCATGCCATGGTATGTTCAGTCACATCATGTGCTTGTGAAAGCTGGACACTGAACAAGGGAGACAGGAGAAGAATTGATGCTTTTGAATTATGGTGCTTGAGACAATTATTGAATATACCATGGATTGTCAAAAGAACCAACAGATATGTCCTAGAAGAAGTGCAACCAGAGTGCTCCTTGGAAGCAAAGATAGCTAGACTGCGTCTTACATATTTTGGATATGTAGTCAGGAAGGACCAATTCCTGGAGAAGGACATCATGTTTGGGAGAGTGGCAGGTCAATGAAAAAAAGGAAAACCCTCCACTAGATGGATTGACACAATATCTACAACAATGGGCTTAAGCATAAATACAATTGTGTGCATGGCACAGAATTGGGGAGTGTTTCCATCTGATGTACGTATGGTCACTATGAGTCCAAGTCAACTCCATGGCACCTAACAACAACAACAACTTTGGGCTGTTAATTTTTGAACATTAACTCATTTGACCCTCACAACTATCCTGCTAAATTAGCACTGTCACCTCCAGATGCAGATGAGGAAGTTTAGGTCCTGAAATGTCAAGTAACTTACTCAGGTCACAAAGCTAACGAGGAGCAGAGCCAGTACTTAAACCTGGGTCAATAGAATTTACAATCTGTGTTATCTGTAACACTAGGCCATATCTGCTATCTTTCAAAATATTGGAGAGACCTGGAATGTTCAAAACCTTGTGAGTAGAATTAAAAACTATTTTGAAATCTTGTGTAGCTGTGTGAGAGGGGTGATGATTTGTCTTAGTCTGTATTGTGTTACTGTAACAAAACACCTGAGGCTGGGTATGTTACAGGAAGTTTATTTGGCTCAGGATTCTGGTGGCTAGAAGATACAAACAGTATGGTGTGGCCATCCTAGCAAGAGCCCCCTTGGTTATATCAACACAGTGGAAAAGCAGAAAGGGAGATGGTAGGATACAGAAGAAACCAAGTGTAGGGGGACTAACCTTGTGACACTTTGCTCTTTGAGAGCTAATATACTCCCACAGACCCAACCCAGTCCACATGGCTGGCATTAATCCATCCATAAGGGTGGAGTCCATGTGATCTAGGTACCTTCCACTAGGCCTCACATCTCAAAGGTTCTCCCACCTTAACACTGCCACACTGGAAACTAAGCTTCTAGTACCTGAAAATCTGGGGACAAATCATATCCAAGCCATAGCACAGTCTATGTTAATCAAGGAATGAAGGTAGAATTTAAAGTACTGTTCTTGGATCATGGTAAAGATGAGTAAGATAGGTGGCAAGTCGGGAATTAATTGCCCAGAATAACCAAAACTGAGTTTCTAGGTATTGTTGTTGTTGCTGTTAGGTGCTGTTGAGTCAGTGTCTGACTTATAGGGACCCTACATACAACAGGGGAAACAGTATTGTTTGTGCTTCCTTGCTATTCCTAGGGTTTTCAATGGTTGATTGTTTCTTGGGAGTGGGTTTCTGGATACTTCTCCCTAGCCTACAGGATCTGCTGTTCCCTGGTGGTCTCCCATCAAGTACTAACCAGGCCCGACCCAGCCGAGATATGACAGGATGGGACACCACAGTGGTACTGCTGCAGGCATTAGACCATAGTTTGTATGTGCTCCTTGGTTCAATAGATAAATCAGGTATTACACAAGAGCATCTTTCCTAACATACAGCACCAATGAATTCACTAAGAGATCTTAACAAGCTTTGAGTTGTGCTTGGAGAGAGCTGAAGTACAGGGCCAGGGCACAGACTAGCTGGCCTGCTATACGACTGAAGCCCAAATAAGAAGCAAAAAAGTTTTATCTGTGTCAAAAGAAATTACCTGTATTCTGAGGAGACCCCTCCTTTGTGGCAGTCAACCTTCAGAGTGTTAAGCCTTTTGGTACAGAAAAGTAGACACACTATGAGGCCCGTCATGGTCATGAAACTGGATGATCCCACTCTTTTGGCTGAAAGACTCAAATTCTGTGGTGGGTATCCTGACCAGTTTAGATTAGGAAGAAGAAAGAACCTTTATTAATGGAGCATATGGCAAGAGAAATGCTTGAGAGATAATGTGGAATGGGTCTAGCCTGGCCCTGTTCCCTCTGGTACCCTTTGTCATTAGCCTGAGTCACTCACATAGTTAAGGAGAGCCTCAGACAAAGGAAAAACCCTACCACATTTGGGATCTGCTGAGCACAAGACAATTTCCTCAGTGTGTAGGGCACAAGAAACAATTCTGTATTTTGCCTAAAGTACTTGCTCCCTCCATGATTATATCCATGTGTGTTTCAGAACTTCCGTCTTCTGCTTCTTATTCATTTACACTTTACACTTCAAAAGGTTGTTTTGTAAGAGCTACTCAATGCACAAGAAGTCTCAGGAGTTTTTCTTCTAAATGAGCCAGCAACTTTCCAAGAATCAGGAAGCTGCAGGTTGCCAAGAATAAATAAATGAACTCCAGAAGGTTCAACTTTGGTTTTTAAAACTCTGTAAGATTTTAAGTAGGTTCTATATCTGGCTTAACTCCATGTCCCCGTCTAAGACATAAACCACAAGATGGAATACTATTCCTGGCATGCAACTTTTTTTTCTGAACATTGAATTTAATGATCATTTCCAATAATGGTTAATTAGAAAGTCCTAGCAAAATATGCTCCACGTAATGCCATAAGCAGAAGCAGAGGTATAGCAAAATCGCTTTTATTTAAAAAGTTAGGCAGCCCCAGACTTTGTTCTGCTACAAAATTTGCTACATGAGCCAAATCCTATCTCTCTATGCCTCAGTTTTCTCATCTATGAAATGAAAAAATAATACTATGTCGTCTCTAAAATTCTGTGATGAAAATTCCAAATGATCACATGTCTTATCCATGGGAGCAAGGAATCTGAGGCTTTAGAATTTATTGTTGATCAAGATTGCATCATTTCATCATGTGCATGTCCGCTATGAAGAATTTTTAAAATGAAAGTAGGCTAGTGACAGATATGGCAAAAGAAAATATGTGTGGCTGAGGAAAGGTAAGGAGGGTGTAACGGATGCTGCTGATGTCTCACCCAGATAGCCTTTGCCAGGCCAACAGTCCCATCTCCTAGCTGCTGGGGGTGTTGGCTGCCAGGACCTCCCACCTGCACTCCTCCTGGAGGCTTGCCCTTGGCCTCTGAATGCATCATGCTCACTGGGCATTGGGTTGGGGGTCTACCAGCCTGGCCTCCTTGCCTCTGGGCGGGATGATCTCAACGGCCAACTTCATGGTCCAGGGTTCCCTGTGGGATCAGACTGTGGATCAGATTTCCCCTGCCGTCCTCCCTGAGCTTCTTTCCCAGGCTTCTCCTACTTCTGTCTTCCCTACAGGTTTCTTCAAAGAGCATGCCCCCAACACAACACTTGCCTAAGAATCCCCGGCAGGCTCTGCTTTCTAAAATGAGGGGAGAAAGAACACCGAGCTATGTGAGTAACCCATTAGTGCTGTGAGAAGTGTCCCAGGCCCACAGGTCCTGGGCCTGGCAGGACCAGGTAGTGATGGAGACCACAGGGCTACAGGGCACTAGAAAGCCATGGACACAGAGCTCTGTGGTCTGGGTAGGAGGTTTTCCCTTCCATTCAGCATCCCAGCCACACCCAATCAGCAGCCAGCAGCAAAGACTTGTTACTGAGATGGGGCCTGTAAGCAACTTCCCCTGGTCAATTTGGTTGGAGCTGTAGCATGACCAAGCTGGGCCTGGTGGGTGCTGAGGCCTCAAAGCAGGCTGAGAACAGGAGGGAATGGGCGGCATCGAAAGGGATGGGCAGCTTGTGTTCTTGTTGGGAGACGCCTGATTACAGGACTGGAGAATTCAAGAGGAAGAAGGATGATATTCGTCTAAAGATCACAGATGTTCTGAAGGAGACAGCATATATTCTGGACCCTAATGGATGTGTCTGATTTTAAAATGGGGAGACATAGGGGAAAGCATCCCAGGTGGGAAAAAAAAAAACTAATTTAAACGAATGTGTTATTTTTGTTTTTTTGATTCCCTCCCCCGCCAAATGATACCAAAATAAAATTTCAACCTGGAGCGTGATTCACAGGTTTCAGGCTCCATATGGGGAATTGAAGCTAAAGATCCCCTGGGACTTTGAGACCAGGATCTGCTTTCCCTCCTGGTGGAAGCTGCATGTCCCTGGTGAGCTCTCTCAAATACTTCCCAGGATGTACTTCCTGTTCTATAATGAGAACATATATGACTGTAGGGGACCCTTTCTGGGAGGGTGACACATCTCAGTCCTCCAGAGGAAACCAGGGCCATGCTAAGTGAAAGTCCCTACAAGATAAGAACCCAGGCTGAGCAAGGGCAACATGTGCCCGAAAGCCAGGGAATCCTCAGGGGAGAGGAGAAAGCTAAGACGAGACGGCAGCTGGTGGCAGGCATCAGCAGATGGTCGCCTCGCTGCCGGAGACCGACTGCAATCTTAGACAAAGACGCCACCCCGGAGAGAGGATGGCTGGCTGGCCCTTCTGCAGGAGTCCTGGGCCAAACTGGGAAGAGAAGCCTCTCGCCTTCTGCCAGGAAGTGGGATAAAAGGAGAGTAGCTTTCAATAGCTTTCATCTTTTTGTTGGAATCCATTGTCCCTCTTTTCTTTCTTTGCTAAGCAGTGCTGGGGATCGAACCCAGGGCCTCGTGCACACTAGGCAAATGCTCTACCATTGAGCTCCGTCCCCAGCCCCAGCTTTCATCCTTAAGAGGGTCAGGAAGCAAAGAGACAGATGGGGAGTGTGAAGAATTGTAATTGCTTCGTGTCAAGGTCAAGGTGCCTGTTGCAGCAGGAGGACCTCTCAGGTTGTTTTATAGGAATAACAAGGTAAAAGTGAGTCAAAGTGATGAAGGGTCAGTCAGGGGCCCAGCAGACCACTGGGCACAGGGGCCTGGAGACAGAGTAAGTCCAATGAACCAAGGGTTAAGAAGCTTTAGGGCATCATTTCTTTCAAAGTATAGAGTTACATCCTCAGAACTTGAGACAGTTTTGACTTTATGATATTACAAAATGTTTAGATACCACATCTTTTCCTTGTGATTCCTATTAGTGTTCCTTAGAAAACCATTCCATTCAAGAGGCTTACTATTTAACAAAAGTTTGATTAATATTGCCTAATTTGCTACAATTTGACAGACTAGTTCGTTAAAATCATTGGAATGAATTTGGGTGCGTAGAGTGAGGTGAAGGCCTCATTTTAAAAATAATCTGCCACTCTCTCATTGCTTAAAAAAAGAAAACTACTGTTTTATTATGATAACAGTAATTAGGACAATATGGAAGCACAGAAGGAAGAAAAACATCAGGTTCTCATACCCAGGAACAGTGTTTTTTAATACATTCCCTTCATTCTTTTCTTGTCTATAATTTTACATGATTATGATCATATGATACATGCAAAATTATACAGGCTGGTTTTTAAAATTGCATCTATTTTGATAATCAATGTAATATATGCTCATTTGAGAAAGTTTGGAAAAAACATGTATTAATGAAGTAGAAAATGAAATTCTCTCAGTTTAATATATTTCCTGATAGCAATAATGCGACATAATTTTATAACTATACTTTGTTTTATAAATCACCAAGGAAATAAAGTATATGCTGAACTTTAAACATTGTGAATACATATTAAGCAATTCTAGATGGAAAGCAAATATAAAGAGGGATGTGGAAATGTAGCTGCATGCATATTTAATTCATAACTTGTCTGTATCTGTGGCACCTATGATTTATTAATCTTTTCCAAATACCATTTTCAATATCTAGCTTGCTTAATGTGATTTTTTCAATTGCATTGGTAGTTTTGTATATTTTCTTGAGGTTTTGTTTTGTTTTGTGTTTGCAGTGCTGTGGATTTAACTCAGGGCCTCACCACACATCAAACAAGTGCTTTGCTACTGAAGTATATCCCCAGCCTAGCTTTTTTTTTTTTTAATTAAAATTTGGGGGACTGAGGATATGGCTTAGTGGTAGAATGCTTGCCTAAGATGGCTGAGGCTCTTGGTTTGATCTCTGCCACCACAAA